>JBBMKC010216124.1:0-12593 GCA_037834085.1 Bipalium vagum | reverse complement strand
TATATCTATATAACATTATAATATTATATATTTTTATACAGCTTGACAAGCGAGACATTACCTAAAATGAAGAGAATTAAATTCAAATTATAAATGTGATATCAAGAGTAAACATAACAATAGTTCAGATAAACAAAAATAAGTTATTACATATTTATTAAATGTTAAATTTGTAAAGCTACTTAAAAGTCACTCTGTATTTACGTAAAAGTTTTGTTTCTGAAAGTATTCGTTAACTATTATTATTTAGTATCGCTGTATAATCAAGAAAAAAATATTATATTGTGTAATATTATACGATTTTATAATTATTTATACATTATTTTGTACATTCCTAAACAGAGAATATCGCTTATATAATATATAAAAAATATATATTTCAAAAAATATTTGTCAAGTAAATTTTTTCATAAATAATAAAAGGATATGTGAAGTGTTTTATAACCCTGTCTAATCAGTGAAAATAAAACGAACTTCTTCACACCGGTCTCGGTCTTTGACAATCAACGGGGAACGAAGTGCTAATGAAAAATTATATCAAATCATCAAAAAAGAAATTATTTATAACAAAAGTGAATTTCAATATTAAAAAAATCAAAACTATTGTCAAACGATACTTAATTCATTACTGTTCCAATTAATTTTGATATAGCCATAAAGTTTTGCGGCTTTAAATGAGCCGCATGTATATAATATAAAGATTAAAATAAATTATTTATTAATTTTATGGTTATACATAATAGGCTAATATTGAAAAGTTTTTGAACGTCATAAAAAATTCTATATTTGTCTATTCTATCTATTGATTTTCTGAAACCCCTTCAAAATACTCATTCATAGCTTTTATAGCTTCATCTTTTGATGTGAAGATCCTTTTTGGATGTGAATACATATAAATTGTACGGTACCACGTGTGATGAATATGGTGTATCTTCTAGTAATTCATAATTCCTTCAATTTAACCATTGCAAAACGCATTTGTGGTCGGGCTGATGAATTAATATTTTTCTTGGCTAATCCAGGTATTTGCTCTCGAATATTTGTATCTAATTGATCCGAATAGTGGGTAATATAAGTGATGCTGTTAAAGGTCGTTCAGAACGACATGCTTTTCAATGTTTTTAAGTCCCTGTTTAAACGGTGATGCCTATTTGCAACTATAGGTACAGCCTCATCTAATATTATTACCATTTCATTGAAAATTGTCATTGGTTTCAAGGCTTTTTTGACAAAAGATTTAATAACAGCGCTATGTTTGTTTTTACCCATTCGAAAAGCACGTCAACTTTTAACTGCATTACATAAAAAATAATTTGACAATTTGCCTCCACATTTGGAGTTAAAATGAATAATGAAATTTTAAAGTGCATAAAATTTATAGTTAAAAACAAGAATAAAAGGTGGCACTCCAATACATTTTCAATTAGCCTGGTGCTCATACTTATTTTTAGTTCTTTATTATCGGTTTCCAAAATTGAGCGTTATAAAATCATATAAAATATCCCGAAAATGGTAAAAGTAAAGTTTGTAATGATTTTAATGTTATTAAATTTATTATTAATTTAAAAAAGTACCCTCCACTTGTGGTAAGAATGAAATTGAAATCAGAAACTTTTTTCGTAAGTTCTTCATTTTAATAACTGAAAATTATCAATCAATAATTTACAATTTTGTGCAACAATGCAGTTCTAAATTGGAATTTTTTTGGAATTTGACAAAGACGACAGAGAAATTAAAAAATTATAACTGACAAAAAGAGTCGTGATCTGGGAAATTCTTTTTCTTCAAAATCATTATAAAAATATTTTTAATTCCATCTATATACAATTTGGATTGGAATAAAATAGAAAATTTCCGCGTTTCATTTCTTTTATATTCACAAATTAGTGTGACCTGCATCGGAACGTTTTGAATACTTTTGAATATTTATTTTTATAATATTTTCTGCCTTTTATGAAAAATAAAATTATTCATTTTCTTTACACTTTTTAAAATTAATTCTCATTTTGAATTTCAAATTTTTTATCAAATTATCATATTTTTTTATAAAATCATTAATTTTTTCTAATTATCATTTATTAAAAATTTTCCGAAATATTAAGATAAATTAATAAAATACAATTTTAAATGTTTTTTATTAAAATTTTCATTTTTCCCTTTGATCTTTAATGTCGAAAAAAGACAGTTTGAATTTTAAAGGATGTTTTACAAATATTGACATTCACATATTTTGGTATTTCATTTTTTACATATAAAACGGTAAAACGAAGTTTTGATTGTATTTAATCTATAATATTAATTTTTAGATATTATTTATCACAATCTTAATAATATTATTTATTTGGTACTTAATTTTTAGATACTTTTTCGGTGAAATTTTTTATCTGAAATTTGATGTATTTTTTATTTTATTTTATATTATTAAAATTATTTTCAAATTTTTTTCTTTCTATCAAAATAAAATTAATAATTTTTATTGAATTTTTCTTTGTAATTTTCGCTATTTTCATTGTCTGTTTTTTATTTTCTTTTAAATGAAAGTTGATTTTTGTTTTAATTTTTTAACATGTGTGCAGAATTATAAATTGAGTTGAAATTATATATAATAAATTAAAAAATGCTATAAAACTATATTAAAAATTATTATATTAATATATTAAAAATATTTTTTTAAAATTGATTTTATAAATTTGATTATTGATTTAATTTTAATTTCTGATTATTTTAATAATACAATTATTTTTTTATTGATTTAATTTAACTTTAAAATAAATTGTTAAATGGATAATAAATATGCAGTAAATATATAATCAAAATGTTAAATCTCTAAAATAAATTATGAAATGAGGAAAAAAATATTTTAGATTTCAAAGTTAAATTTCGGTGTTGATCATGCTTATGTATTTTATGTCTATTGTTGAGTTAACAACAAAAATGTTTGAAATTTTGATTTTATTTTGTGGTAAATCTAGAAATATAAAAATGCTCAGATATTTTTGTAATAACGCGGTCAGTTCTATGAATAAGTGCTGTGACATGATCATTAAGAATAAGTGTGGGCCAATTAATTATTAAGACCAAAATTTTGTTACTAATTGTTTGTCTGTGTAACAAATATATTCGTACGGATATTGTTTGTGTCACCTTTTTTCAAACTTTTCATATAATTATGCTTATATTTGTAAAACAAACTATTTTCATCCTCTTATTGATTTTTAGCATTGGCTATTATACTTGGAAATATTATTCTTCAAAATATTCTAACAATTTTTTCTTTAAATGCTATTTTATTATTTGCAATATGATCGTACGGATAATTATTGGGGTAAGTGTATATAGATTGCGTGAAAAGTTATCAAAATGAAAATGAAGCAAGTTGATTTTTTATTCAAATTGCTTTTATTATTGAATTTAGTCTTCTAATAATTCAGTTCTTCTCTAACAATTCTGTGATATTTAAAGTGCGATTTCGGAAGGCCTGCAAAATGCTAATTTACGGCTGACAACTTTTTCATTTGATGAAAGATGCTTCTGATATAAAAATTGTTTTAGGTTTATAAAAATGTAAAAATCATTTAGACCTAAACCTGGCAAATAAGATGGTTGCTCAAGAAAAAATATTTTTTCTATAAACAAGGACATTTTTGAGAATCATTATATCCAACTAGTCTAATAGTCTTCTATAGTATTCTGAAAGACTAGATTTGTTTTTTCAAGATAATCTATTTACTGAATACATTTGTCACTTCAAAAAAGTATTGTCATAATCTTTATTACACTTTGCTCTAGCTTCAGCTGCTTTTGAAATGAAAAATCCGGTTTTAATCCACGAGAGATGTTCTCGTTTCAACTTAGGATCACAATGATAAATTTAGGTTTCGTCCATAGTCATGATGCATAAACTCTGTTTTTTTATTAAAAAGTTCCAAATGATGTTTACAAATTTTCTTCAACAATTTCTTTTTTTGAATGGTTAAGAATATACAAATCTTTTAAAATATGTCGAAATCGTCGTTGAGATGACCATGTTTCACCAATTTAATGTCTAGTCACACTTGGATATTTATGTATAATTTCATGAATTCATTCAGCAATTTCCGATCTTGGAACACTGAGGACTTTCACAGCGTGCATTAACGTCGATACTTCCTCAGCCAAGTTTGAATTCCAAAACCTATTGATGAACAGTGGAAAATAAAGGTACTGATTCTTCTAATATATCAATCGTTTTAATGTGCATTTCTGATGCAGTTAATCGATTCATGAACACTTTTTCATACTAAAAATAATAAATGGAAAATTAAATTCAACTGTGTTAAAAAATTGATTGACTCAAACAAAATTCTAAATGCTGACATAAATATGATACGTTGAAATAAAATAGAAATATCTTTTCTCATACTGTTTTATAGGTGGTTTTTGCTAACTTTTCACGCAATCGATATATTTGAAGAGCACATTTATAAGAAATTTACGAAAATAAATGAAATTTATTTTCCATAGAGATTAATGTCCACTTTAATTAGAAATAAGTTTCATGCTTTATTTTTCTTAAAAATATTCAAAAAATTAAATTTTAATTTTGCTGATTTAAACAAATATTAAATGAAAATGAAATGAAAAAGTGTGCGTCGTTATTTTCAATTTTCCAGGAAACCTAAGATTTACTTTTTGATCTAACCTAAGACTGCATAAAGTATTACTTTTCAGTTTTTAATTATCTTACTGAAAATGAATTCATAATCCCAGTCCTTGGTATTTGATAAGCAGATAAATTTCCGAATATTGTGGCTGTCCGAGTTGCTTTAATTATAAATTGCAGATATTTCACTTCTACGGGAAGAGGGATTTGTTGGAAATGTATATTTAAATATTAATGTGGGTTGTTTATAAAATGCAGAATTTCAGTGATATTTTTTTAATGATATGGCAAACTTTTCTGTCAAAACAATTTTCACCGTAACTGGTAACGACCATCGTCGGCGATTGGAATTTTTCAAGAATTCCGACAAGGTTCGTTGATTGCTTTCTTCACAATCGTTTCCGCATTTCTCAACGGGCACCCGGTTCAAACTAAATATTCGTCAAATATATTTATATGTAGACAATTAAATGGTTTTAAAAATCAATTTGTGGAAAGTTTTCATCAATGTAATTATCGTGGGTCTCCTTTAAAATTTTTATGAAAATCATTATTTTTTTATCATTTATTAATTTTTAATTACAATATTTATTTGTGTCTCTCATTAAAATCGATGCAAATATGAAGAAAAAAATAATATCTACCAAGACTTTAACAGCACGGGTTTTTGGGACAGTAAATTAAATTAATTAAAATAATAATTTTTCATTTTTACTAAAAACCGTGATTTATTATTTCACTGTGACACAGATCGCTTAATTCACAGTCATAAAAAATCATTCGAAAGTAATTTAACGATAGATGAAACGTTAGATGAAAACGATAAATTTCAGAATTTTATTTATTTATTTATTTATTTATATTATTTATATTATTTCAAACCAAATCCGAATGGGATTGTAAATAAATAATTTTCGCGAATTAGGGCTTCTACAGTGAAAAATAACGCAGAAAATATCAGGAAAATAATTTTTGCACTTGTTATCATTTCTATAAAAAGCAAAGCTGATATGAGGGAAAAAATATCGAAAAGTGACCTCGAAGAAATACCGGTTCAAGGCCAAGTGTTTGGTGATACAAAGAGAAAAAACCGTTTAATGAATACCAAGCACAGCCATTAAAATATCAGTGTTTTTTATGGCTCTTAGTAGGCCAGAATACTTTATTTATATTATTAAGAATGAAGGAAATTGTCCACACCAGTTTAAGAAGGCCTTTTTTGTTTAAGAATTTATTAACAAGAATTTTTTCACAAAAGTTTCCATGGAAAGAATGAAAATAACAGTTTGATTTTGATGAATTAAAACAATAAATAGATTTTCTGAAATATTTTTTGTGGAAAATTCACCTCTTCCGTATTTACGGATCGTTGGTCTTTCAGTTTGGTGAAATCTTAATTTCCAGAACATCTAAACGATGAAAGAATTCGAATTCTATTATTGTTTTGAATGGGTTAATTAAAATCTTTAATAGAAAGTAAGACTGCCACATTTCCAAATTGAATCAGAGGTAGTTATAAAAAATTAAATGGATTAGCTGAATGCTCTGCAGTCCAGCTGATGCAGTTAATTCAAGTTAACACTGATTCAGAAAATGGAGAATGAATTAATTTAAACAAAGAATTTACCAAAATCATTTTAATAAGTTATCAATCATTTCTTTTATTATTATATATTAATATTTCTAATAATTATTAGGTTTCTTTTAAAATAGATAAATATGATAAAAATAAATATATATAATAAATAAATAAATATTAAATATTTTTAGTAATTTGTGATTTAGTATTATTATTAATATTATTAATTTTCTTATTATTATTATTATTATTTTTATTATTATTATTATTTCTATTATTATTATATTTATTTTTATTATTTTGTATTATTATTATTTATTTTTATTACTATTATTTTAATTTATTTATTATTAGTAGTAGTATACGTAGTTGTAGTTGTTGTTGTAAAAATATTTAATATATACTCAAAGAATGGTAGCCTTATCATCATAAGGTTTCCTTTAAATATTTATTAATATATTTGAATAAAAGATTTATAACATTGTTTATTTTTCAGATATGATTGCTCTCAATAAAACTACTGCTTCTGTACCAATCACAGAAATTTTATTAATATTTATACAAGGACCGATTTGCATTGTCGGGTTTGGATTAAATATTATCAACTTTTCTGTGTTTGTCAAGAGGAAATATTTTGCTGCGCCCTATGTACTTTTATCTGCACTTTCTCTGGCTGACGCCCTCACTCTTTTACTTTATTCAACAGAAACCGTAGCAAAGTAAGACTTAATGTCATTAATAACCACAATTATTATTTGTCAATAATATATTTAACTGTCTAGTTTTGATGAGACTTTATTTTCATTTGTTATAATAATTGATGACATGGTTGAAATTAATACTTATTATGGTAACAAAATTATAAAACAAGGTAGAAACCAACATCTATTTATTACCAGTTCTAATACAGGGTGTATATAAAGTAAGTATTCAACTTTGGAGCTCAGCAATATATATTTTTAGACATTTTTCTATGAAATACAATTTCCAAAATTTAATGTAAGTCTTCATTGTTTAAATAATTTGATTTTATCAAATTTAATTGCAGTAAATTCAATTTTTAAAAATGCTGTAAATTGAAGAACGAGTGCAAATTCTTTTACTAATAACTAAGATAGATCAGTCATATCAGTTAGACGGCATTTTTTCTTCGCGGTACAAACCACTTTTAGTAAAATGGTATCAGTAAATATAATCATCAGTGATACTTGCGTAAGATGCGTAATCGTGTTTCAGCAGTTTAAAATTGCAGCAACACCGAACACAAACAAACAAATTTTTTAACAAAATTAATGCAAATAGTGGACGGAAATTACAGGAAAAAATTCACAATATGCAATACTAATGAGACTCAATCTTTAAAAGTATAGGAATTATAATTAGACATTCACCCTCATCCTTATTTTCACTCCAAAATACGCTCCTACACCCCGAGAAAACAATATCTGGGAGAAACTGTATGGTATTTTTTCCGATCATTTGCGTCCACTAAATTCATACATAGATGTCGCTTCTGGTAGTAAGTGTTCTGAAAACCTCACCTAATTATAGAAGCAAAAATCAAACTACTTTTAAATCTGAATCAAACAGATGACAATGAAAGTAAATCAGAAGTCAAAAATAATGAATTACCGCGGTACCTGCAATACTAAAAGATTCACTTAATTGATTCACTTAATTGATTCACTTAAAATAATCATGTCTTTTGACCAACAAAAAACAGCAACTGTTCTCATATGAAGTAATTTTAACGAGATATTTGAAGCATTTATTACCGGGATTCCGAAGAAGCAGATATTAATTATGGACTTTCTTAAAAAAAAATTACTCTAACTAAGTAGTTTTTTTTTTCATATTTTTGAACTATGTACTATTTCTCTATATAAGGAAATTGGTGACCATCCAAAATTACTTAAGTGCCATTTATATTTCTGTCATAACTAGAAAATGAAGTCTCCTATTTTTATTTTACATTAAATCAACAATAAGCTTATTACAATTGTAGGGTAAACTGAAATCAAAGTTTTAAAATGTTTTACATGATATCAAAGTTATTACTAAATAATAAATAAATAAAATTATTATTATAAATAAAAATTTAAATAAGTTTCAGATAAAATGAAAAACAAAATTTCATGACAAAATAAATAGAGATATAAGATAGATATAATATAAATATAATATAAACTCGTGGTCATAAAAAATGAATATTTACATAACTATAGTTTGTGACATGATTTAGAGATAAACAAAAAGTTTAAATTACGTATGGTATTTAATAATACTTCTTCTAACATAAGTTACTTTTTTTCCTTTAGAAAGAAATATATATATATATATAAGCCATTTATACATAAAAGCAAAAATGACATGGTTTAGGGATAGCACCTCTTCCAAGAAGACCGGCATTTGACAAATATCTTTGAATAGTGCTCTCATTTATCGATATTTCCTTCTTTTCATAAATTACCAGACTGAGTTATTTTGAACCAATTGAAGAATATTTAATAGTTTAAGATACCAATACAGAAATATCTCTGTAAACAGTTTCCTCTTTGAACCTGACCCTGAACAACGGTCGAAACTGTTCATATTATGGTATCTTTTGACTATTCTTGACAAAGTTGATTGATTGATATTAAATGTTTCATCCCATATGTATAGTGTCACTAAAGCTACTTTATCGGTTGCTCTAAGTTGTTGATTCATGTTTTTTTGTTTTTGAATTAGAAATAAAGCAATATTTAAACAAAGACAATATTTCAATAAATAAAGTATTCATTTTTTATGTCCAAGGCCTATTCATAAATTTTAAAAATTTAAGCTAAATTTTTTTTGTAGCCGAACCTAAATTAATATATATTGAACTAAATAAGTTGCCAAAAGGTAATATTCAAGTGTGATTACGTCTTTCTTTAAATTCATTGCATTTCCTATGATCGCTATTGTAAATATATATAAATAAATTATTAATATTATTAAAATATTATATTATTAATATAATAATATGCATAAAAATAAAAATATTAATTTATTGTATTAGAATGTTGTCAAATTGCTTAATTGACACATAATCATTGTTTTCGTAAACCTTGGACACTTCAGAGAACTTCAAAATTTTTCAGGATTCACAATATAATAATAATTATAAAGTTAATATTAAAAAAATAAAACGTAATTTAAATATCAATTCAAAAAACGGTGAATGAATGGAGAAAATTCACTAAAACAATTTTTTGGAATTTTCAAACATTAATTCTTATTATTTATTAATTTGGTTTTATTTATTTATTTCATGAAATGTCACTGATATTGTCTAGATGCCAACATCTATCTTTCTGTAAACAGCCATACATCCAGCTAAGCGCCTATGTATTTGTAATATACGTCAAGGTCCCATTGTCAAATATCACTGAAACTATTTCCAGTATAATTACCGTAGCTCTGGCAACTGAAAGATATTTGGCTATGAAACATTACAACTTCAGAAAAATCTATTTTACCGTAAAAAATACGAGACTGTTTGTGTTATCAATATCAATTTTTTCCACTATTTTCAACACTCCATTTTTCTTTACGACAACGATCAGATTTGTTTGGGAAAATGAAACATCGACGAAGAAAAATGTTCCCGTAGCCTATTCAAATTACACCTCAATAGTGAACTCTTACTTTTATTCAGTTCACTCCTGGACCCGTGCCATTGGTTTTCAGATGTTACCATTGATTTATTTGTGTATTTGTAACAGTTTACTTCTCACCTTAATATGTCAACATAATAAACGTTTGGAAAACATTAGGAGTTCCTATTCTATTAGTCCAGACTATAAGTCGTCGTCTAATATAGTCTGCGATTCTCCGTTATCTATTCAAACAAGCCAGTCCAGTATTCGAGAGAGAAAGCAGATAGCCCAGAATAAATTAACATTGCTATTGAGTATTGTTATCTTTCTATATCTAATTGGGCAGATTCCAAGCTCCCTTGCTTATATTAACATATATCGACAGTTTAGAACGTGTACAAATTACACGTACATTCACGAATGTCCGAACTATGACCTTTACCGAACAATTACATTCATCATGATGCTTTCATGTTATGCTATCAATTTTTTTGTGTACTTCTTTTTGAACTCACACTTTCGAAGGAGTCTCTATGATTGTTTTGACAAAATATTTCCTATAGAATTGAGAACTACTTTTAAAGCTGATAAAAATGTATGCGGTTCATATAATGCTCCTATGACAAAAGAGAGAAATAACTCTCTTGTAATTCAGTCAAGTGTGTCGAACAATATGATTAATCTGAGTCTACCGATTCCCATTACCCCTCTAAACAGTCTCCCCAGGAGCTCATCGGGTAAACCTCTTATCTTAGCACCAATCATTGAACATTCAAAAGAAGATTTCAGTACGAACTGTTTGGAGACTTTCGAGATTGAATCAATAAATTTTCAAAATAATATATTTCTCGATATTAATGATACTGGAAAATCGTCTATTTACAAGGGTTACCCATTTATGGTACCCATAGCATTAACTGAGTCGCTGAGTTCAGAAAGTATCAACACCTGTTGACGAATTATGAATGAATTTTGTTTTGTCCTACTTATTATAATGAGTAAAGAGATTTTATTTTTATTGGTTGAATATATTATTTTGAAAATATTTTTTTATTTCTTTTAATTATAAATGCTAACGAAAAAGAAAAATTTTTCTATTTTTCACACATTTTTTTTCTCCTTATTCAATATCTTTTTTATATTTATTATATATCAAAGAATCAAACTCCATCTTTTAAAAAAATATTAACTCATTTCCTAAAAAATGAATTACTTAAACTCCGGAAAAGAAGCTGAATATATAACTTACAAAAACCCAGTTTGTTCTACGTTAAATAAGATGAAAAAGTAATATTTTCAGTGCATAATAAATTAAAATAATCAATTATTATAAAAATTGTAAAAGGAGACAAGATTTAAATTTAGTAGCACTTTCTTCTTCATAATCTTTTATAGAAATGTATACTTTAGGTTGTATCATATGAAGAAACAGAATTGTAATTTTTGGGGGCCTGGAATCTGATTTACTCGCAAACTAAGTTCTGTATGTTTGTAATATGATTTCCTGGATGTCTCACAGGGAATGTTAAAAATATTGTATTTTTGAATTATTTTTTATTGTAATTGTTTGTACTTTCATATTCCCTGGTCGTATCAAAATCAGAGCTTCTCACATTTTCTTGGGTTTTCTCAAACTTCGAAATATCGACGAAATTGATTGATAAGTACTTCCAGATAGTCTGACCTATTCAACATTTTGGAATCAGTCTCTCCACTAACGGGTCTGTTGGTGTGGTCACCATGTTAATCTGCTCCAAGTTCATTAGAAAAGCTTATTTCAGAAAATCTGCTGTTACGTAAAATCATCAATTAATTATTGATTTTACTGAATGATTAAGATTATATAAAATCTTCATAATTCCTTATAGTAATAATTATGGCAAGTAAAATTTAATAAAGTTAAAATGTGTCCTATAGGTTCTCTTGACCTACAAGCACGTGTATAACATTTTCGGTCACCGAAGGTCTCTCTATCGTCATTTATAAGGTTAAAATACGGGTAAAATTTATGGTTGTGTTAAAAATAAAATTTTTAGGCTATAAAGTTTAAATACGGTTAAAATTTTTAAAATAATATTAGATAAAAAATTAAATCAAATTTAAGTTTTATAGAAGTAAGTTTAATTTTAGTTTCTAAGTAATTTTAATTTAAGTAAGTAATTTTTTTTCAAATTGTGCGACGCCATTGTAAAACATGAAAAGCGTCATTTTGTAGAGAGCCACCGTTAATCTGGGAAGCTCAATAATAAGAAGGCAGCATGTTCTACTCAATCATTTTTGGCAATATCAAAATTTAGCTTTACAACAGAAGTAGCTAAAGCATTTATGGCGCTGATATTCCGCTATATAAACTGAATCATCCAGCCGTTGTCAAACTATTTAAAGTCCTTAGAAATGATTGTCCATCTGAGTCTTCATTGTGGGATGCATCGAAAAACCAACAACAACATATTTGCTTGATTGTGTTCCTTTACCAAATAACTTTAATAGTGCAAGCATATGCCAGTACGTTGACGATGCGATTCGGTTTCTTAGCACACACAGGCATAATTTTGTTCTTTTAATAACTGGTGCAGCAAAATATATGATTCTTGCCGGATCTATATTAAAGAAGATGTATAACCAACTGTTTTATGTATAAGTCAAATTTGTTTTTAAAATAAAATTTTATAAATATTAGGTGTACCGGAAAGTAATGCAGATTTTTTTAAATCCATTTTTTATCATATATGATAAAATTAATCTTATT
>JBBMKC010216114.1:0-12594 GCA_037834085.1 Bipalium vagum | reverse complement strand
TCGAATTGGTTATTAAGGGAGCGGATACTGTATAGTGGAGGGTGTTTTACATTCAAAGGAGTTGAGAGGGATTTCGAGCACAACAAGTTACAAAAAGTGAGGAGTCACGATCAGACGAGCACACGTTGTTACCTTTTAGTATAATAGTAACAAAAATTTAAAAATCAAAAATATGTTCAAATACTCACAATAATAATTATTTCATCATTAATTTTAGTATTATTTTTTTATTAAATTCTGATCCTTTTGCGGTCTTCAAAGATAATTTTATGATGGTTAAAAGAGATGTACCCATTGCTAACCAAACAGCATGTAAATATTTTAATAGTAACCCTCATCTAAGTTTATTAGAATTTCAAATTTTATATTCCATATTTTGTTTTGATTTAAAGGATCAACCAGAAAATTTATGTTCAAATGATACAGTTGTAACTTTACATATTTTAAAAGATAAAACATTTTTAGGGAAAATAAATGTTTTATTACAAGAAAACTTTGAAAACAAATAAAAGGAGAAAATATGTTCAATATTGAAATAAAAGTTAGGCGAAACCTATAGAATGAAGTCGGCGACACTTGAAATAAATAAATATCTAAAATATTTTTGTTTTTTAAGATTTATTTTATTAATAAATATTATAATTTCAAATTAATTTAATACCTTTTACTAATAAAATAATATATGTTGTTATATTATTATTATTATTATTATTTATTACACTAAGAAATCAAGTTTATATTAAAATCTGAAAAAAATACATTCATAGTCCATTGTTAACACCAAAACAAAATATTTATTATTATTCACCAGGAAATTAAATCTTTAATTATCTAGAATTTCACATTAGCCTATATTTCTTAATGAAACTTAGGATGTATCTAATTAAATTTTTAGAAAATTACAAAAATTCTCAGAAATATCAGTATCAGATTACAGTCATTGATGATATATATTAAATACTTCGAGTTCATTCATTCTCATTTCAATTAACTCATTCAGTAATGATTTCACAACAAAGATTTTTTTTCACTCGATTTAATGAAATTTTCAAATTAATTTAATCAAACATCATTTGAAATTTTGATTAAACGCAGTGGAAAAACCTGTATAAATCTTTAAATTAGATTTCTGAATATTTTAAACATTAATACATCGAAATTAAAAATTTATTTATTTACAATATCAAAAAAATTGATATTTTTCCTTCTCTTTATAAGTTTCATTTGAATGGAGAATTTCTGAAATTTTATCTACAAATCGATAATCAGGATCAATTGAAATGAACTTTAATTGGAATGTAAAATTGGAATGTATCTAAATAAATATAATCAATATTTATATTCTATTTTAAACTAATTTTCAAAATTTTATCAAATTCCAATTCAATTTTAAGTAGTTATTATTATGTTGTTTCATAACGTCTTTTACTACCATTAAGATTTTAAAAATGGAATTTAAGAAAAGAAATTATTACAATAGTATGTCATTTTCAACAAGTCTCCATTTACAAATAAGACTTTCTATTCTTGATTTATAAAATCCAGCATTTTATTGCTAAGAAAGTAGTCAAGGCTCTATATCATCTTCAAAGGAACTAAATATTTTGCCGCTTAAGTAGTATTCAATTGATCTGAAAAGATAATCATGAGTCGATGTATGAGTAGGCTGTGCGGTGAGTGCGAAAGAATTCCATTTAAGGTATTTGATTTTTTCCTGTTATCATGCTGCAAAACGATCTGTTTTCTGATTGCCAAGGGCTGAAATTTCTCGGTGAATTTTTGGTGAAGACAAGTAATTTTATCTCACAATACGCAGTGATAGTTCATAATGGATAATACCACTATTTCCTCACAATGTTATTTCTAAACTCACAAAAGCAAATTCTTCTAAAATTGGACTTAATTGTTCCTACTAGGAGTTTGGCAAAAGAAACATCGTTTTTTGTGTTTAGAGTTGTATGCAGCTCTTTTTCATCTCAGTAACAATCCGATCCAGAATGAGGCATTCTAATGTCTGGAAAGCAGGGATGCACAAATTGTTAGTCACACAGAGTTTTGGAAATGTCAATTTATAAGGGACTAATTTCCATTAAATGTCGGGATATTGTAATGTGTCTAACACAGTTCAAATTTCCATTTTAGTCAATGCTTGCTGTAGATTTTTATCAATTATTTTCTGCAAAAAGTCATCATTGGTACAAGGACGTTCGGAAAGTACTCGACATCCAAATCGAAATTTCTTTCTTTAAAATCAGTACTAAAATATTCTACCATCTAGTAACTATTATTTGATCGTTCTTATATATTCACATAATTAAATAATAAATATGAACAATTAAAGAAACATGAATTGATTATAATACATGCTTATTTATCAAATTTATATACGTTAATGAAATCCAAAAAAATTTATGGAATGACCTATTACTTTTTTCCAAGCATAAGCACAATATCCTATAGAAATTGAACAAATTTAATTCTTTAAAGAAATTAATTTTAAAATGTTTCTTTTTAGTAAGTTTTCCTTATTATACAATTGCAAATATTTATTTTTAATTGTAATTCAAATAATCCAGTTTTTCTAAAAGAATTATTATAGAAGATCATTGACCAAAAATTTTCTGATTAAATGTTTTTCATGTTTATTGGGATTTTAAAATAATCACCCATTAATAAATTTAAACAAAATCTGGAAAATTAATTACTTATATATTTGTGTTTTTCTTAAAAACAGCCCTCATGATCAAATTATTTTTATTGAATTTTGTAATTCCAGAATTGATTTTCTAACTTTTATTTTCATTTTCAGTTTCTGATGTTCATTACATTTCTGAATTTCTTATTGTATGATTTCAATAAATGAATTATTGATTTAGAGTTGTGCTCTCAACCAATTCATGATTTCCTTATTTCAGTTAGTTTTTAAAAATAGAAAAACATTTTATCGAATATTTCTTTGCATTTCATTTTCTTCTGGATATTGTTTTTCAGATAAAATTGCTTTTTTCTTTTAATCTTGGTTTAGTCTTCTACATGTATTTCTTTACTTAAATAATGAACAAGCGGTAATTTTCACTTTTTAGCTCTGAATAAAATTCAAAGTTTCAATTTTCATCTTCAAAATGTTTTATTTTTATGGTGCCATATATATGCTTTTCATTTTATATTTCACTAAATATTTTGCTTGTTATCAGGAATTCTTAGACAGTGACAGAAATTGTTAATAAAGGATATGTGATATATAAAAAATTCACCAAAATAATAGATTATTTCTGTTTTTTTAATTATAACATTGAAAAAATTAAGTATCTGAATTCAGAAGAGAAAAACTAGTAACAATTTGATAAAATATATTGTAATAACTCTATCGAAATAAGATAAAATGAACACATAAATTTTCATTCCCTGGGATGAAAATGCAAGATTTGTTCATCCCTACAAACCCAACTCTACAAGAAATTCTTATAAAATAATACAAACTGAAAAAATGGAAAGTTAGTTCAATTATTATTAAGAAATTGAATGTGTAACATAAAATGTTCGACTATAATAGATGATTTATCATAAATTTTATTAATTAGATTTTCTGATTTTTAATATTTATAACCTACCATTTTCTTTCTCTCTAAAGCTATTTGAGAAAATAAAATTGATTTTAAAAATAAATTTAAAATTTATATTTGATTTGAAATTGAAATGTGCAATAGTATTTTAAAAGTATTTTGAAAAACTTTATTAAAATTAAAAATAATTATTTAAAAACTATTTTACTATATTTTATTACATGATATAATGACTAATATATATTTGAAAAAATTAAAACAGCTATAAGAAAGAGAAAAATAATTAAAAAATTATTATAATGAAAATATATTTCAAAATTAAAGTGATAATTAATATTGTAAAGTGAATTGTGGATACATTTTAGAAGTGGTGATTTCTCAGAAGAAAAAACAATAGCGATTATTATGAAACATTGCTAGTCAATATCCGGTACAGAAGAGTCTTACAAACAATAACAGGTAACATTAAATTATTCGTGTGCATTTAAATAAAGATCCACAAAGAAAGAAAATTATTGTTTCAATAGTTTCAAATGAGATCTGAAGATATCAACAATTTAGAGTATTCTTCTTTTCTCAACCAACAGTGTCAAAAGTCATTCTTGTGAAAATAATTATAATAATATAATACGAAAAACTTATGAGAAAATTTCGCCAACCACAAAATTTTGATCACGAAAAAGAATCAATATGGAGAAAAGTAAGTTCTGTGTTTATTGAATAAAATATCTGCTAGGAATCAGTAAAATAGTTATTTTTACCATCATTAATAATTAATTTTATAATTTAATTTATAAACATTTAAAATTCCAGTTGTTTAAATTTTAAAATTGGTTTGAAGAAAAATAAATAGATATTAATAATGATTAGGGCAATTTTTTATAATCTAAAAAATTTTTTTAAACTTTATTATTAAAAATTTTAACTTTTAGTGTACCTTAATGCCTATTAAGGCAAAATATTTTTTAATTTAAAGAATTTTTTAAAACTATTTTATTTAAATTTTTAACCTTATTTTAACCTTAAAGTACACAACAAAAGTTGTTTATTGTATTAAAATAGTCCGTTATACGCGGCAATCGCATAATGGCGTACATTATGGGGATCAAAATTCC
Organism: Bipalium vagum; assembly: GCA_037834085.1. Lineage (NCBI taxonomy): Eukaryota > Metazoa > Platyhelminthes > Tricladida > Geoplanidae > Bipalium > Bipalium vagum. The sequence continues at coordinate 7,916 of JBBMKC010216114.1, read as the reverse complement.
GATCTTTGCGAACGATATGTTTAACAATAGAAAAGCTTCTCTCCACAGAGCATGATGTTGGCTGACATGATTGAAGCAGAGCAAAAGTTGCAGGTGGTACGTCCTCTCTATTGCTGTTGATAATTGCACTAAGATCGTTGTTTGATAAGCGCTTTTCAATGTATGCTCTTATATTACATGGATCATCCTCGAAAGAGTTTGGGTAGATTTTCTGCAGCTTCACGAATTGTATATTGAGTGCTCTCAGTTTTTACTATTAGTTTGCTTAAACTCTGGTATTTTTTTAGCTGAATAAGTTCTCCAGCCAAACTGCTGTTTGATACAGATTGCTTTGGGCGAGAAATAAGTGCCCCATTGCCTTCAAAACTTTCCATAATATGCCGAACAGTAGGCAAATATTGGGCATACCAGATACCTGCGTTTAGCTATGTACCCCAACGTGTCAATACTGGCTGTGGCGGCTGACCTATAGCAGCAAACTGCAAACGGTGACCTTTATTCTTAAAATAACATTTTGACACAAGAAATAACATGGTCAATCGCATGAAAGTGCCCACGAAGTCACATGTTACATGAAATAGTTGGTTACACATGTTCTTTAATATAGATCCGGCAAGAATCATATATTTCGCTGCATCAGTTATTAAAAGAACAAAGTTCTGCCTGTGTGTGCCAAGAAACCGAATCGCATCGTCAACGTACTGGCATACTTGTACTATTAAAGTTATTGGGTAAAGGAACACAATCAAGTAAATATGTTGTTGGTTTGTCAATGCATCCCACAAGAATGTTCATAAATCTGATATTGTTAATATCGCTTTCGTCAACAATAAGGAAAATCTTTTTTCTATCAATTAGATCCTTTAAATCAGATCCTAATTGTGACACTTGGGAGCGGCATGAAGACTCAGATGGACAATCATTTCCAAGGACTTTAAATAGTTTGACAACTGATGAATGATTCAGTTTATATAGCGGAATATCAGCCGCCTTAAATGCTTTACCTACTTCTATTGTAAAGCTACATTTTGATATTGCCAAAAATGATTGAGTAGAACATGCTGTCTTCTTATTATTGTGCATCATTATTAATGAATGAACAATAAATTTTGTTTAGATTCACTTCCAGTAACACCATAAATATTCACTGAATATTGTTCCAACTGTTTATCACTTGTTTCAATCGATTCGTATGTCTTACGAATAAAATAATACATTTTTAAAATTCAAATGATTTGAAAACTTTATCACGTCCTGATAACTAACTTTTGTTGAAAATTCTAAGATTGAATAACGCTTCTTGGCAAAATAAAACAATAAAATAGGACATTATTGATATTTGAAAAATTTTCCAAAATATTTATATTTAAAATTAAATGTTAATTGTAAAAATCAGTTAAATTTTTAAAGACAATGATTAATTAATAATTATTAAATTTTAAAAAAGCAGGGTAGTATTTCATGTTATCTCATATTTTGATGTATTTGAAGTTCTAAGAGGATTAAAGATATATATAATTTTTTTCTCTACTTATTACTTCGACCACGAATCAACAAAGTTAACATCACAATTTATGAAATGCGCTCTAGAATAGTTAAAAAATTCTAAAATGTAAAAAATCTTAAAATTCAAAGATTAAACTACGATCTATCTTCATTTGATGATATTTTTCCAAAATTATTCTATTCAAATTTTTTACAATATCATGAATTACCACGTGACATTATTCTCTGTTAGTGAAAAATAAATGTAATAAATTAAAATAAGTTTCATTAATAATGTAATAACAAAATAATTTAAAGTACATTTTGCAATAATAAGTTGAATAATCAAAACTAAATCGCAGTAAGTATAAATTAATATTACCATTTTTGTGATATATTTTTCCATTTCCCGTCATTTATGCAAACCTTGCGTTTATCCCCATTCCACCACTTGTAAACGTTAGTGAGAATACTCTTTTCATTTTCACTTTCATGAACCATCATACAAAACCGACACCAGAAAAATGTATTTGTATCAACCATACCATAATTTTTCCAGCTGAAATATTCATTGTATGCGGTATCATTCTGATCAAGATATTTTAAATAATTTGCCAATTTTTCAATAGTTCTAAATTCTTCAATATGAATAAAGGAATGAGGTGGAGAAACCCGTTTGTAATCATCTGGATGTGCTCCCATAACTATTGGAAGGATATTGTTACTGAATTGACAAAATAATAATTTTATTTGAAATTTTTAAATACTCATGATTAAAAAGCATTTTTAAAAAGTGTTAGATAAATAATATTATTTTGTGAAAAAAAAATTTATTTGATATTTCTAAAATTCAACATGTACCTGAGAAAAGAAAGAGATATGTAACCATCAAGACATTTACCGCCACCATTGATATTGATTATATTAAATTTTTTTAAAAATCGACTTTTCTATCTGCTAATTTTACATTGTTGGGTTTGGCTAAGGCAAAAACTCTGTAGATCATGAGTAATAGTAATAATAATGATAATAATAATTAAAAATTTACTCTTACTATAATAAAACTATTATAAAAAAAATATCGAAATCTCGTCGAGATAATGATAAATTTATATAAATAAATTCATATTACAAAAATAAATTATTATTAATTAAAAGGATTATTTATTATTTTTAATATATTCTTACTAACTTTATCTCTGCGTGGAGATAAATTAGAATTTTTGAGCTATTAGGAGAAATAAGTGTCTAAAAGCGTAGAGATTGGCGATTGTTGGTAAAAATTGACTTTTAGAAAAGGGTTTTTCAAAGATAATAAGGGTTTTAATAATAAGTTAAGGAAATTTAAAGTCATAAAAACAATTTTAAGAATTATTAAGATAATTCAAGCGCAATCTTCATATTCAAGAACTACAGAAAAATATTATATAAGGAGGTGGATTTTCAGTGTTAGAGCAACAAAAAAGAAAGCGACATTCGTTATTTATTATTTGAAGAAAACTATATCATTACAGGTATATTATGAACTTTTCCTGCGGATTGTATTCGGGTTCTTCAGCAGAGGGCTGTCTCTGAACAAGGGTTCAGCATGTAGTTTGGGAATCTTGACAGAAATTATCTCGTAAGGTGTTTTTCTTTTATTATCTGTTTTTTTATTGATAAATTTTTTTGTCTTGTATTTATTAATTTAACATATAATTATTAATTAATTGATTTTTGATTATTATCAATATTATCATATTAAATTTGATTATTGTGTTTTGTTAACATGTGATTATTTGACGGATTGTGTAAATCAATGGCCTTCAACCTTTTTAGCCTAACGCCCACTTTTGCTACATTCCAATCTATAAAAAAATTTATCGCCCATCCAAACTTGAAAAACATTAAAATTCAAATAATGTTTATTGACAAAAGAGAATGCAATATCTAGAACTAATATAGTAGTTGAAAGAGTTAATGAGACCCATGTGCTTGATGTTTCGATGCCAAGGACTTAATATCTGGTTTCATATTAGTGAGATGCAGTCTCAAATCACCCCTCTTAGCAATATCCAGATTGTATCTTTGCTTGATGAGAATATTAGATACTGCACTGAATCCACACTATACGAGATAAGATGTGGGAAATGATAATATTATTAGCCATCTCATTTTCTGCCATAAATGTGAGTATAGAGTAGAAATTTCTTTGCATTGCCAAATTTGGATATATCCACCTTTGTTGTAAAGTGCATGTTCAATGTCATCATTTTGCAATTCTATCAATTCTTCTTGAACCTGCACTTCAGCATCCAGAACATTATCTTTTAATGGGTCAATCATCCACGCAGGTACTTGCAGTTGAATTAAATCGCAAAAGCGCGCAGACATATCAGTTTCCAAGGAGTTTAGGTGCTTGGCAAATTTGTTAATGTCATCAGTATTAACTTCTTCACTCACGGAATTCAGTATTGGAAATTGATTAAACTCTCGACGAAGGATCTTCTGTCGATATAATGCCAACCTCTGAATAAATGTTACAATTCTTAGAATCTATTAATGTCACAAACTGTTCTTGAAGTTTCAGATTGATTTCGTTGAACTTTTGGAATATTTCAGTAAGGTAGAATGCATCTTTCTTTGCAGCTTTCAATTCTTCACAAAAAGTAATGTCGTCATTAGTTTTGAAGAATTGTAAGATACTATCTAATAATTCTGCGAATCTTGCCAAGCTGTTGCCTTGTGATAACCATCGAATTGCAGTATGAAGAACAAGTCGATTATGTTGTTCACCTTGGTTTTCGCAAAGCTGACGAAAGATGCGATCATTCAGAGAATTACTTTTGATCTTATTTACAGCACGAATGACAGTTTGGATTGAAATCAAAAGGGAGTTAAGTTTTGACAAACATGATATTATATTTAAGAATAAAATTATAAGGAATTTTACTGAAATTGAACTAAAAGAATATTACAAATATAAGAAAATTGAAAAAACATCAGAATTATTCTTATGATAAAATATTTAATTAAGTGCACATTAATCTAGTTTTTAGAATTACTTCTGAAATATAAATAAATACATCCAAGGAAATAAAATTGACATCACCTATAAGAAGTTACAAAAAAAAATTATATTCGAAAGCTTATTATTGTATCCATAAGGCATTGATATGAAAAGAATAATTAAAATAAATCAATAATTAATAAAATGATAAAGATTTTATGGACAAAAAATTTGATTTTGGCACCTAAATAAAATATTTTATACATTAAATTTTTTTAAAAACCATATGTTATATATGGAAATTATATGTAAAAAAAACTGTTTTTCTTAATGAAATTAACCTCTTAATATTGTTACGCTTTATATTACTATGAAACCCTTTAGTAACACTTAGGTCGTAAGTTTACTGACCCTTTCACTTTTGTCAATAATGTGTTCGGAAATAATTGAATTAAAACGACCAATAAATTTTATTTTATCCACATAGATACACAATGACGATCACACATAAATCAATCTCAATTAAATTAAATATGACTAATAAAAAAATCAATAAATTTTCGTAAATATACTGAAAATCAAAATAATCCATAATAGTCAAATCAAATATTCAGATCAAGGTAAAAGTCGGATCAAATGTAATTAATATAATCCATGAGCCCAATGTTAATTAAAAAAGAAAATCAAAATAGATTAAATATCTCACCTCTTTAGATGACGATGGGTATTAGTGTATTGTGTGATGTGGCCAATCCGTACCAACTTTGTGGTAGTCCATTGCCTTTTATACTGATCAGAAAACTACTCAGTCGTAAACCAGTTCTTAATTTGGATATCAATTTCCTTTTAAGCACTTGATACCAAATCGGTACCTCATTGCGGACCATGATCTTATCTTGGCAATTTGATTGACCATTGTCAATATTAGATCATTTAAGATAAAAAATTATTTTATTATTATTATTGTTAACGAATAACAAGATTATTCACAACTTTTGCAGATCTTCCGATTTCAATGCGATTTGACTTTTAGAGAAGCATTCATTTCTATAAACAACAATCTTTATCTTCTCATCTTCTGATAATCTTCTTGGAGAACTCATTTTGGAATTTTATTGAAAAATATATTTTCAAAAATCAATATTACTTAAACGGACTTGTGTGATAATTAATAATTAATAATATAACCCAATTATTAGCCTAACTCGTTAGTCAAGCTTTAATTTTAAACATTAACAAATAACTTCTTAATGAGGTCAATTTTATTTTTCATCTAATTTTTTGGTTTTTTATTTCATCTTGATAATTAAATAAAAAAAAATTTATATAAAATATGTGTCATAAAAGTGTTTTAAAAATATAAAAGTTTTAAACAATACATTTAAAAAGCCTGTAAAATAAGTAATGAGACTGATTTTTTCCTGATCAACTGACAACACTGTAACTCTAAGAAGTAGTCATGTTTAGAGAAACAAATAATGATAATTAACAATGAATATTAATTTCATCAATCTATTATTATCATGTGACTATTAGTCATCAGTTTTTTCTCCAGTTTTTGATTTGCGTTTCAAAAAATGAGTGAGAACAATTACGAATAGCGTCAAGCAATCAAATTTATTTTATACTTGGTGAAACTGTTACTGTAACGTTTGAAAACTTTAAGAGAGCTTATAGTGACGAATCTTAGTCAAGAGTTCAAGTTTTTAGATAGTATAAAGCATTTTCAGATGGACAAGAATCGGTTCAGGATGACCCTCGTCCTGGAAGACCGTTAACATCGAAAAGCGATGAAAATGTTGGAAAATCAGATTTGGTACGAAATGATCGACAATTGACTATAAGATTGACTGCAGAAAAACTGGATTTGAACCATACTACGGTACATCAAGTTTTGAGGAAAGAATTAAACATGAGAAATGTTTGTGCAAAATTGTTTCCAAAATCTCACTGTTCAACAGTAAGACAGCAGAATTGAAATTTGCCGAGATCTCTTGGCACGAATTGAAAACATGTTATCACTGGTGATGAATAGTTGATTTTTGAGTAAGACTAAGAAACAAAACACGAGAATAAAGAATGGCACACTTCCAATTCACCTCATCCGAAAAAGGCAACAATGATAAAATCCAAAGCGAAAACCATGCTAATTTCTTTCTTTGATTCAAACCGCATTGTCCATAAAGAGCTTTTGCCTACAGGACAAACTGTAAATCAAAAAGTTTATTTTGGAATCCTGGAAATGTTGTGAAAAGAGTCATCCATCAAAGACAACTGGATGCTGCGTCATGACAATGCGCCTTTCCACACTGCCCTCTCTATTACTGAGTTTCTGCCAGAAAAACATTCCTGTCGTTCCTTAACCACCATATTCTCCTGACTTGAGCTGTTCTGACATTTTCCTGTTCCCTAAGCTAAAAAGCTATTTCTAAGTATATCATTTTGGTAAAATAGAGAACATAAAAGAAAATGTTACCGGCCAGCTGAAGGACATTTCAGTTTCGAATTTCCAGCAGTGTTACGAGGAGTCGGAAAATCGAATAAAAGGCTGTTGCTTCCCAAGGGAGCTACTTTGAAGGAGATAGAGTTCAGGTATAAATATATTGTAAATAAAACGTGTTATCGAACCAGTCTCATTACTTAATTCATAGACCTTATATATTGACTATTTTATATCAATTTTTATTGGCGAGGCCAATTTTATTTCGTTGGGTGGAAATTTCGTTATTAAGGAAGAAATATAAATTTTAAAAGACAAGCTGATTCAGCCTGGACTAAAATCATTAATCTTTTTACAATTGAAAGATTTTGGCTGTGTATTAATGATACTTATTTATAACAGCATAATATAAAATAAATAAAATTAAGGAAGTTTGATTTTCCATAACATAAAAATGTAGCAAAAAAATATTTTTAACACTGTTATGCAAAATTTTATTATTTTAAATTTCAGAAATATTTATCGAAATTATAAAAAACAATTTTATTACTAAAATAAATTTTGATATCTAAATAATTAAAGCTTTTCATTTAATTAATCTCACTTTGAAATATATTGTTTACAAATTACCTTTAAGTAATTAATCAAGTATTATTTATCTTTATACAGAAATGAACAATTTTTGTGATTTCTGACATCAGTGTTAGAGAAAATAAAAAGTTTCGCAGAAAAATATAAAAGTAATTTTATTTTCTATTACGGTATTTATTGAATTTTAATATTTGATACAAGCGCAAGACGCCTTTATTTCACACTAATATTTGTAATTTGATACATAATAAACATTTGGTTTTATGGTTACCAGAAGAAGAACGAAAAGAGTTCGTACGATGCAGTTTAAAAGACAAATGTGTATGAACTTCTTTCATAAATCTACTATAATATCATAAAAATCTATCAAATAATAATAATAATAATAATAATAATAATAATAATAATAAT
>JBBMKC010216103.1:0-12595 GCA_037834085.1 Bipalium vagum | reverse complement strand
TTATTATTATTTATCAATATTATATCGAAATCCAATTTTTTCGAACCCATCTTAAGTTTCATTATCCTTCAAAGAACCTTGTGAGATCCTATTGGAATAGATCAATTATGATCGTTTGGTGAATCTAGATCGAAAAGATATAATGACTCTCTCTGTTAATGTTTTGAAGAGCGTTTCAATTTCAGAAATTTTTTGGAAAGAATTTTATGTGGAATATACAAGGCGGTACAATTCTGTATTTAGAATGGATCTTTTCCAGTTAAGCCTCGCCAATTTAATGCACACGCGTAACCTTGACCTATTTCTATGGCTAGACAATTGAACATTTAACGGAGGGATCTGACGCTCACTAAAGAAGTCTTCATGCATGCAGTGCCAGATCGAACTGCGGCCACTCTACTGGACACGATCCAGACCGGCATCGCTCCCGGCTCAATTATCATTTCCGATATATGAGTATCGTACCAAGGAATTGAAACGATGGTTGGCATGATTTAACCTCATCAAAAGATTAATCATACCGAAACCTTTGTGAATCCCACGACTGGAGCTCACAGACAAACCACAGAATCTTTCTGGTACTACTAAAAAATACAAAATAAGCAAAAATGTGTTACACACCGATCTTTGGCTGACAGCTCTTTTATGAGTTCGTTTGGAGACAAAGGTTCAGACTTTTTCATGTAAATTATTAATGACATGTTCCAATTTAACCCTCTTCATTAAAAACCAAAAGTACAAGTCTCATCCTCTTTTTATAATCTTTTTTTGGTGGCCGGGTTTATCCGGAAAAGATCCTTTAGAACTGCTACTGAGCACAAAAATGTCCAATAACACTTTATCCTCAATACTGTAAAAGGGTACAGCCCAACTATTTTTCACAGATGAAACTGGTCGAGTCTTCTACAAGATCCCGCTCCCAACTCAGACTCGATAACAATTTCCCATTATGGAACGGGTCTTGGTAAGACCGAAACTTTCCCCAGTATTCACGGTTCAATGATTATTAGTGGTTAATAATAAGCCCGTTCCCCATTTCTGTTAATTTTGAAGAGAACAACAACACTTGCGTGAGAAACACGTTTCGCTTTGTTTGATTAAGAGAACGATTAAAACAAACTGAAGAAAAAAACGGAAAAACTCAAAATATTTTTTTAATTAAACTCTCTAACCCAATGAGGCATCTTTTACCCCCAAACAAATTAAAAACAAATTCACTTTTCAATTAAGGGGGGGAGCTGTCGATAATTAATTGAATTTCTGCTTTCGCACAGTGCAAAGCGATCTACGGGAGATTTGTTTATGAAATATATTTGGTGTTTTACTAAAAAAAAGTCCGACCCGGAGATGTAAAAGTAGAACTCCATGAAGCAATCACTTTGTTAAATCAATTGTTCAGTTCAAGGTCCGATAAATTAAAAATACTTTTTTAACAAAGTCTATTTTTACTGACTAGGACGTCCTGGACAGTCAAAGTCAGACAGGTCCCGTTAATGTAGCGCTGATTTTTCATAAAGTTGAACAAGCTTTGAAAATTTTCAAAATCTGTTGGTGACAGGTTTTGTTCGTTGCCGAGAATCTTAATTTTGCCCCAATAACTTGTGCAGCAAGTTATCAGAGGTATTTTTTGCATTAAAATAGATTGGTCCTCTATTTATGACTCATAACAATTCAAAATTGTAATAGAAAGATATTTGGTGGACAGGAAAGTAATGTCATTTTTTTGTTTAACGATTTCATTAATATTTATCATTTATTGATATTTTTTAAATCAATATAAAAACCTTTTAAAGGTAAAGTAGTTTATTTCCTTGTAAAATATTGAATCTTAAACTTTATTTGTAGTTTTATTTTTAATGGTCACTCAAATACCAGAAAATACCAAATGTTTGGGTACATCATAAATTGTCCGAAGGCAATAATGTTAATCTAATGATTACATGTCAATTATTGCTTCAACAACACATTACAAGAACGTTTTTTTTTAATTTTATACGATAATCCTAAATGAAAAAGGGCATGTGTTTCCAAAAATGAATATCCATTATGTACTAATAAACATTTCAAAAAGGTGATTTTGTGAGTCTGGTGGAATATTTGCGGAATTGTCCACTTCGAATTGCTGGAATTGTGAATACATGCCCTTTCTGTGAAAAATTGAATAGACTAAATAAATCTTTACTAAAAATGTTCAGCGATTGTCAACAGAAGCGGAGTTATTCTGAAACATGAAAATGCAAGACAAACCATGAACAAAATTAATGAATTTGGATGAGAGGTTCTGCCTCATCCATCATACTCGCCTGATATTGCATCATCGGATTCTCATTTATTCCGATCGCTACAACATTTTTTATGTGAGAAAAAATTTGAAAAAAATATTCAAAATGTCCTATCAAAATATTTCTCACTAAATCTAATTGATTTTTATCGACCCGGGTTTGAAAATTTGCATTATTGACAAGGGCTGATTATGTCTTTGATTAAAAATAAAAATTTCAAATTTTATTAGTCTGAATTTTCTGCAAAAAAACGACATTACTTTCCGGTCCACCTAATAAATGTTCATATTTTAATCAATATTGAGACCAAAGTTCATTTTTATAATTTATACGTACACATTTTAATAATTATTAATTTATTAATAATTATTTCTTATTCATTTATATTTCAATTTTAATTATATCTATCATTTTTTAAAATAAACAAATATAAATGTAATTACGTTATTAAAATTAAATTTCATTAACTTTTACAAAAGTCACATTTAAACATTAAATTCTGAAGTAAGTGAACCCTCACAATGGATAATTGTTCCAGTACAAAACAATAATTACTATCATGCAACGTAACACATGATAAATCATTATAAAAGCCTAAACATTCAATTTTAAAAATAAACTTAATGTAACTAATGTTAATAAAATGAATAAATATAAAAGAAAATCAATAATTAAATATTGATTATTTAAATTTAAATTAGATTTATATTTTAAAAATTATATTAAATAGAATAATCAATAATTATTTTATAGAAATTGTTTATTTTTATTTTCATTGATAATTCACATTTGATAATTAAATTATCTGAAACAAAACTTCATAATCAACGTGCAAATAACCGTTGACAATCTCAATCTTATAAAGCTGTAAAGATTTGAACACATTTATGGAGGTACCTGTTCTTCAATTTGTTTCATGAATCTACGAACTGGAAAGATAAAAATTATTTTAAAGTAATTTTGTTTGTTGATAATTAATTTTCAACATGATTATTTTTAATTACTTTTTACTCAAAAAATAAAATTATCTAAATTCAAACCGATTTTATATTATTTATTTTTTATAAAAACTTAAATATAAAATATACATAAAATAAATATACAAATATTAACATTTGTGTAAAAAAATTTTAAAAAATATTTATTTATTAAAATTGGTATAAATATTAAACATTTTATTTTTTATTTTTTTTAACAAAGTTTAAATTTAGTTCCAATAAATATGTTAATAAAGTTATCTCAAGTTTGTTAAATATTATTGATTTTAAAAATCTACGAATATTAATGAAATAATTACATTTTCATTTAAGTTCTAAAAAATATAAAAAATCTACTTTAAATTATTAAATAAATCTCATTTTTTATATTTATAAATTTAATTATAATAATTTTTATTATTAAAATATTAATGTAATCCGTATTTTATAGAAACAAAATAAATATTATACAAAACCCATTTGCATTAATAATAACTAAATAATAAATAGTTTCAAAAATATATTTAAAATTTTTTTATTACAATAAATAAATTTGTTTAAATATTATATTTTTGTAAATTATTCAAAATCAGATGGATATTAATATTTTAGAAGCAATTGCAATTTTATGTGAAAACCCGATTTTATCATCACAATTAAAACTATGTCAATTTCAATACTTGCAAGACTTTGAAAACTTCTCCGACAACACCATCGACAAGATCGAACGGTTTATTCAAACTCGATGCTCATTAATGTCTGTCACCGACCGTTCACAATATCTCTCTTCACCAGATGTCCAGAATCCCCGGGAATTCATATATTCTCCCGGATTGCGCAACAAACTAAAGATGTCAGTTCAGGCACTACTCTCAGCCACTAAAACAGATGGATCAGTCCCAAATTTCCAACAACATTCCTTCTCCAATGTCTCTCGTCCGTCGGAACGTTTCAGTTCCGCCACAAATATTCTCCGACAGAACAATGGCAATCTTTCATCGGTTAGTACTTCAAAAGTCACTCAAGACTCATCACCGGATGATGCAACAACCAAATCTGTCACCACTGTAGACGACGGCACGACCCAGGCCCGCAAGGAGAACATTGCACAGCCAGTCAGATTTGTCGAGGTAGGTGGTTTCAATCTAGACATTGAAAAGTATTACGAAGAGACAAGAGATGCTTTGAACGCATCCTTCGAGGGACTCGACATCGTCCCGCATGTCGATTTCGAGCTCGAATTTCACTTCAACAAATCCCATGTGCACGATTCTTATGCGTACTTCGTGTGCCACAGATGCAGATCCAAGAAACTCAAGTTCAAGTTCACATCCACCATGAAAATTCTGGTGGGAAACATCAAATCCCACATCAAAAACCATTCCATGTTAGGAAACAGTTTCGATTCCGACCGGATCGAGAAACGAAAGAGGTCGGCACCTGTGAAGAACGACGATTTTGTGTATGAATAAGAATGGGAGCAGGAGTTGTTGCTTTGGTGTGAGAAATAAATGCTTGTCTTCAGTTTTTGTGGTTTAATCCGGGGTTTTGAAATTAATGATGGGAGTAGATTTGTTTTAAATGTAAATCTGTGAATGTTGGGTTTTGTATCTCTAATTTGTATTAGATTTTTTTATTTTACTTTGAAATAAGTGTATTTTGTTAAAAACATTAAACAAAAAGCACCTGAAAAATTATTCAACTGTTACTTCAAAAAAGTTGATTATTTAATTATGAAGTCTCGTCATTCATAATCACTTCGTGGTTACTGTTCACGACGTTCTCAATTCCGTATTTCCATTATTGTATTTTGATGTTCGTACAGAACGACGAGCTTGATAGCTTTGGTCTTTTTCCGAATATTGTGCTTTCGGAATGAGAACAAAGTGGGTTTGTCTTCTTGACAGCTGCGTTCTTCCATGTTAGAAACATTTAATATGTTATTAATAAACTACTTAGTGAACATTTGTTCTCAAAAATGTGGACTTTTGAGGTTTTGTGAGCTTTGGTCAGTCCCATTCAAAAAAAAAAGATTTCGTAAGTTTTCATTGTTTATTCGTTCTGTAAAAATCAATTGGACTATAGTTTTGTTACTAAAGTATGTAAAGGTGCATGTTCTTATTTTTCTCGACCCTGTGGAAGGAAAGGGGAGTAATTGTTTTGGTTTGGTTGTATTTTTCTTTGTTAACTAATGAATATTACAATGTAATAGATAGAGACCATAATTTTTATACTAAAGTTTTGTACTCTTCAATTTTAACCGATATATTTTTCTCTATTATTCTAAACGAATAATGGGTTGGTTGATTTCTTTTATATTTGTATCATTTAAAGGGAACTTTTCTCAAAATTGAGAATTGGGCTTTGATTGGACTCATTTATTCATGTTTCCTTATTTATAAAAGAGCAGCCCTAGAGACAGCCTGTTTTAATATTTTTGTATTCAATGTAACCTTTTATTGAACTTTTTTTACATAAAAATGGAAGATTCAGAGCGTTTTGTGACTTTGATCCTTCTATATTGCAATCGATAAATGAATCTTTCGTCCAGTGCTGATGAGGGTTTTTCGTTGTTTATTAATTTGTAAAGATATTGGTTGAGTCTTGTAGTTTTGACCTGAAATTGAAGGGGAGAAAGAGCAGTTGTTATTTTCCTTGATGGTGTGTTTTCTTTCTCTTTTTTCATAACATTATGACTGATAAATGCGGATATTTTTTGAAAGGATAATATTTTATCAAACATTCAACTTTCCAAACTACTTGGACCATATCAAATATAGAATAATTATATTTCCATCTATTGATATGAATTTAGAATTGATATTCTGAAAATATCGATTTGACAAATTGATTTCATTGTTTATTTTTGAAGAGGGAAACAATAAAATTTTTTGACAAATACATTTTCCAAGGTAAATTAAGTAAGAATTGAAAATCACATTATTTTCGTATGAGAAAGTCACTTTTTTAGTGTTTGAACTTTGATAAAGAAGTTTTTGGGGTCCCTTCTTGTAGATGAGATTATATTTATATCTCATCCATTTATCGTCAACTGTTTATACAGTTATAAGAAAAGCAAGTTTTAAACTTATTAATATTTTAATAGTTCTTTGAATTTTGCATTCAGTAAAAATGTATTTCACACAAATTTCTTATTGATAATAATAATACTAAAATGAAAAAGATTAAAAAATCAATAAAATTTTTAAGTAAAAATAATTTTATTATTATTTATTAGCAATAAGAGTGAAAAAAAATTGAATACTTAATCAAATTAAGGACAGAAAATGGCGAAATTGAATATTTTCCTCTTTTTGTCTTTGTTGAACAGATGCGGGGCTCAATGCAATTGTTTCTCAGTTCTGAGACATGTGAAGTTTTGATTATAGCCATAAATATGGGTTCGAAATTGAGTATCAGTTTAGAGGTTATTGATTATTCAAAACAAAATCAGAGTTGAAACCAGTGTTATGAATTGAAGTCATTGTTAAATTATGTTAAAAAAGTGTATGAAACAAAAACAGAAACTCAGTAAAAAGTATGATTGCATTTTTCAAAGATTATGCTTGAATCTTTATCGAGCTTGGCAACTTACTAGTGTGGACGGTCCACCATGAGGTCTGAGTTGAAATTGGCATTAATAATTTTGGTTACTAAATAATGACAATTGGTTTTAATATATAATAAGAAAATTATGTTGCTGAGTATAAATAAACCTCGTGTCATGACATAAGATTTTTATGAAAGTGTTTTTGTGCCAAATTCCTAATTATTGATGCAAAACCCGACATTTGCTCGGCATTGTTTCTCATTGATATTCTAGGATGGTCAACAATCACACCCTGAACGTGAACAAAATCAAGATTTTTCACAGTATCTGAACGTGAGCAATATGGTTTCCTTTCACAAACGGAAGCTGTATTTCCATCAGATGTCAATTTTTCGGGTTTTAAAAAAGACTGAAAATTGTAAATCATTGTGTGCGGTAACTAATGCAAAAACGTTGGTGTGTCTAATGTTAATATATTGGGTAAAAAATATGAATTAAACATTGCAATATCAAATATTGTGATCAATTTTTCTGCCAATCAAAAAAACAATATAATATATTAAAACAAATCATTGTTCTTAAGGTGCTGAACCATTATGTATAGACGAAATGAAATATGTAAAATAGTTGAGCACATCAAAGTGATAGTTATGATTTAATTTGTGATATTAGCTGAAATATTCTTCATATAGTTCTTTAAAATAAACATATTTTGTGAGAAGGCTCAAAGTTTGTCTTAAAAAAATTGACAAAAGCTTCAGTGTTAAATTCAACCTATGCGATTAAAAGGCGCACTATTTTCTACATATTTGTCAGCTAATATAGATCAAGTATTTAATAATAATTGCAGACAAAATTATTATTATATAAATTACGGAACACACAATCATCCCATTAAATATTTTACTAAAGTATACAAAATATGTCCCATGAATCCAAAATATGAACGATCAAAGGATTGAGTAAAAGTTCATAACAACTGATACCTAGAGGTAAAAAGAATCAAAACAACAAAACAGATGAGAGATGAACAACATTCGTGGAAACAATATTTACCTTTATTAAGCTCAGAAAAAGATGAACATAATCAAAAAATGAAGATTATAAGCCTAATTTATCTCCAGTCTTATTATAACAATTCTCATCAATCAAACTTGTTAGCGTATTTAATCATCATATAATAAGTCTGTTCATTCATAGTTTCAGCATCCTTGGTCAGTACTAAAGTATTGGTTAAAATACAAAAGAATCAGTTTCGTTATCCAGCGGCATTTCACAGTGAATTGAACATCAATACAAGACTGAGCAATGAAAGAGTAATAAGAGATGATGATCTGCCCTTTGTATTCCCTTCTTTAGTGGGAGTGGTTTTCTGATAATTGTTATCCGCCTTTTTCACTCCATCAACTACCCGAGTGAAATAATTCGGAACCCAGACTTCGGAAGGAATTTGTCCTGGATATTTATTAGATGTTGATGAAATGACTGAACTTAACGTTGAAATATTGGTAACAATTTTCATTTTCAAAGACGTTGGTGAAGTAATTGTTTTAGATTTTCCACTTCCTTCAATTTGTGAATTTTCCTCATCAGGGATACTGGAGGAATTTCTGAAAACTGGCAACTCAGAAGTCGTTTTTTGGGGATCTGGTAACATTGGTAACATTGGTCGAGGGTCCTTTGTATCTGGTTTGATGTTTTCAGAAGCACCTGATCCTTCGACTGGCTTATCTGGCATGATAACCATTTTTGTTGTAGTAGAATATTGTGATACTCTTGTGGTAATTCTGTGTTTTGGTTTTCGGGGCTCAATATTTGAACCACTACCCTGAAAATTATTTAATAAAAAAATGTTACATAATATCATAACCTTATGAAAATCGAAATTTTAACCTTATTCTTCAAAAAATAGATATTGAAAAAATCCATTAAATAAAATTCTTATACATTTTTTTAAATTTTTTAACATTAATTTTAAATTTTTGGATCTCGTTTGAAAGAGCTGCATCACCCTTTTCTGTTTTAAATGAGTAATTTAATCTCAAAGTAATATTAATTTTTAGCTTTACCTTGTAATTATATAGAATATTATTTAGATTTAACGAAAGTGGTCGCTATTAAGGTTGATGCTCTCCAATAAAACGCTCAGCAAGTTAAAAAATTTTTAAAATAAGAAATATTAAATTAACCTTGACAAAAGACCTGTAGTGATATCGAGGTTCAAATAAAATTTAAATTAATATTAGAATTATTTTAAATTTGTTTAAAAAATCAATTCATTTTTCAAATACGTGCATATCATCACTTGACAACAAATTTGTTGAAACATTTAATATTATGAAACTTTTTATCAGTTCTTCAGCAGTCAGTAATATTTGATATTCTTCATTTGTAATTAATTAAAATAGTTGGGATTAATTTTAATGAACATTGTTTTTGGGTTGGTCGGAAAGACACTTCGCATTTTTAGTAAAAAGTAAGACCAAAAGTCTTATTAGTAATAAATATTTTAATCAATAATGTATTGCCATTTTGTTCCAAGACCTTCTGCCATCTACCATTTAATTTAAATATCCCAACCTCGTAGAACCTTTAACATGACTTAAGTGCTTTAAATTAAGATTTAAAGGTAGGTATAAAAAAGCGAAGTGACTTTCCGTAAAATCCCAATATATATATAAAATTTCAAAAATAAAAAAAATTGTTTGGAGCTATTTTGCACAGGTAGGCTAAGAGCCTTTCAATCTGTTCAAAACAGATATTTTTCAAAAAATGATAAATTAAATATATCTAAAATTAAAAAGTAATATAAAATGAGGATAATAAAAATGCTAGAATATATGCAATATTAAAATTTGTTTCTCTATTTAAAAGGCAGATAAGGAACAATACGTTTATGGGAGGCGCAGAAATGAGGATAGATAATTTGCGGTAAACAATCTTCCTTTAAAATCAAATAAAAAATTTCAAGACAGAAATAATTAAGCAATATTTCAGTGACCACGGAAATTTACGCTCAATAGGAACAATTTAATGCAACAGCTACCATATCCAGAGGTGAGTTCAAATTAAACATTGGAAACAATATCAGACAATGTTCAAGTAATTTCTGTAACATATTGTAGCAAATAACTCATTTTCATATATAATCTAAAATTTTTAAAAAGAACTATATTATTTTCTTTTCCCTTAAATTTAGTAACTATTAGGTTGTAAAGTTCAAAATCCAACTTATTATAAACTAATTTTTGAGTCCATATTTCTCAACAACAAAAAAATTATAATTACTATTTATTTAATGTTAGTAACATGTTGTTTTACTGATTAGTCTGATTTAATAATTTTGCAACATTTTAAATAATTAGATAAAATTAATTTTAGATGAATACTGAAGAAATTCATATCAAGAATTGTTTGATATATTAATTTAGAAAGGGATCAACCAGCTTAAATGCATTTAAAAACATATCAACAACCTATCCTGAATGTAATCTGTCACTAGATAAATATCAAAGATGGTTTAGAAGATATAAAGGCGGAAATTTTGATATTTCCGAAAGAAGAGGAGGAAGTTCATCAAATTTGGGATAACAATGTTCTTCTATCTCTTATCGAGGGAGATCTTATGTGTACAAGGCGTCATTTGAGATATCACCTTCAGGTCTCCCACACTACCAGTGCCACTCAGTTTCATGAATTAGGCATAGTCCATAGGCAAGGGTTATGGATTCCTCATTTCTTAAGTGAAAATAACAAAAAGCACAGATTTTTGATTTGTTGTTCTCTTCTCCAATAATTCAGTAACGATAATTTAAAAAAAAATTGTAACAGGAGATGAGAAATGGGTGTGCTAAAGAAAAAAACAATGGCTTACGCCTGGCCAGAAGCCGATACCCACTGCCAAGGTTTCTCAGATACTGAAGGACTATCATTTTTATTTAATAATTAAAGATTACGAAATCCGTTCAAAGTAGTCTTAAGTTATAAAGAATGAATATTACTTCTGGTGGTAATATAATCGGAACTGAAATTCTGGGAGTCGAAGTTTGATCATGTTTTATTGTAGGTATCTCTGGATCAAACATTGGATTCAGGTCTTCATCGTCGGGAATTGGAATTGATTTTTTTGTTGGTTGAGTGATGATGTTTGCAATAGATTTCTGGGTTGATATTTTGAAAGCGGCAGTACTGAATTTTTTGTTCAATGAATGTGAGAATATTGGATCTGGCTTGAAAGTATTAATAAATTCTGATTCTGTTTTCATTTTATCTTTTTCACCGCTGCCATCAACAGAAGTCGGTAAGAATAATTTCGGGTCTGGTTTTAAAGGTAACTTCTTGATTTTCTTGGGAACAGAAGTGGTTGAAATGGTAGACGGAGCAAGTTCAACAGGATTGAACTCGGGTTTATTTGTAGCTAAAATGGGTACATTCAGAGGATAATTTTCAAAATCACCGCTTCCTTCTGCAACCTATTTGATTAAAAAATATATAAAATGCGAATAAAATAAAATTTTATTAAAATTTTTTTGAAATTATTTATTTATTTATTTTACCGTTTTTAAATAAGTAAGAAATTTTTATTAGGCATCTTAACACTTTATTTAAATTTCAAACTTAATAATAAAAAGTTTTTAGTAGTTTGTTTATATGAATTAAATGAACAATAACAATGGATTTAGTTTTTCTAAAAATACGATGACTATCCAAAATTATAATGAAAAAAAAATTGAAGAAAGTCACTTTTGTTAATTATTGGTATGTAATCGAACTTGGAAATAAAGTTTTTCAACTATATTGTTAAGCAGATTAAAAGAGTTGCACAGAAGCCGTGCTTTGAACGATAAAAATTAGACCGACTTTGTATTGCTTAACAAAAGAATTCATTTGAAGAGTTCAAGAAATGATTGAGCAATCCAGTCATTTTTAATTAAAGATTCTTTCGAACTATACATAATTGACAGAAGAGTCTTGGCAAAATTCAAATGATTTTTCTTAACATAAATTACTTGGTCAGAGGGAGGACTGTTAATGTGAAGAGTTTTTAATTACCACAATGCCCGCAATTAAGCTTACTCTGGTCCTGAAGAAAATATCTTTGTGGGCTATAAAGTGTAGCGCGATTTAACAATGAAAGGAATCATTTGGCTATAATTCATCATTTTGAAACAATTTGTCGGCCTTTAGTTAAGGGTGCCATAAAAAAGCCCAATTGGTGCACTCTTGATGAGTGGTAAAAAGATCCTTTTGTTAAAATTTTATAAGCACTGAATTTGAGTATAAGGGGTAAGAGTCTTTTTGTCCTATCTAATTTCTTATATCAATTGTGCAATTACAGGCCTTCAATCACTGAGCTTAAAGGATGAGCTAAACTATATATTATGAAATCGACAATGAAATATGATCGGCAAAGAAATTGAGTAACGAAAAATTGGGTCATTATATAATCAAATATGGTATTTCTTAAAAAATACTTTCAAATTAAGTTAACAATGACATTCTATCTTCATTGTTTACTGAACATATCAAATGGAAGCATGTTAACGTACTTAATAAACTTCCACTATATTAACGACTGGTCATATATTAGGTTGGCGCAAAAGTAATGCAATCGACTTTGTTTTGTATAGACAGTCGTATTTCATTAGTTAAATCAGTGTTTCTTGATAAAATTATGCAGTATTAGTCTTAAATGATATTAAATTTTACAATAATCGTTAAATATCTATATTACTTTTTAGATAAACTTGATTTTAAATATGGCGGATTTAAACTACAAAATTCGA
>JBBMKC010216092.1:0-12595 GCA_037834085.1 Bipalium vagum | reverse complement strand
AATTATACTTAAAATATAAAATAATCTTGATATCGGCATTAAATGTTAAAAAAATCAAGATTTTTAGGGTGATGCAATTACCATCACTGTAATACATTATATAGAATTTTATGATATTTATATGTTAATATTTCGTATCTGATCCAAAATTCTAAATTGGTTCATTCGTAAAGCGGACTGGTAAAAGAAAGTTAATTAACATCCAAATTTGTTAGATAGTCAAGTAAAAGAAAAACACTAAATTTTACTAACAATCACGCTGAGTTTCATTCCAAATCTGCATACATTGTCTTCTAATCAATTGCCTTCAACTGTTAACTCTAACTCTCAGGTTTCTCTGCAATTTAATTTTCATTTATTTTTCAGTTCTCAATTTTTCAAAATTTCTTGTTGCTTGTTTTCACGACAATTTCATCCTCTTTTAAATAAGTTTGTGACAGTCATAACAGTCTTGAAATTACTATCCAAACCTTCGGAAATTAATTTAGAAATACGACCATAATGCCATTATCTTCCGTATATGGTCTGTTTACTGTTTCTTTCACTGTTTAGGTGGCATGAGCTAGAAAAAATAATATTTAAAAAATAGAAATAAGTAATTCTGTAATATTGTTTTCAAAATTATATAAATTTTAGATGTAATAATTAAATGAAAAACATATTTGATGAAAACATTTATCTAATGAAAATATTTATTTACCTTAAGAAACCTGTAACTTTATATTTCTAGCATTATACTTATAATACTTTTGGAATAGTATTTTTCAAAGATCTACATAACCTTTCAATGTTTTGAGTATGGATAGATCTATTGTCAAACCTAACAGAACTCAATTTTGTGATTTATACAGGAGCATATATAATCGATTTTGATCAAACCTCTAAATCCTGGCCAACATTCTGTCATAATGGGTTGAGTTGTTCACATTATATATTTTTATATTTGATATTTTGATACTTATTTTAAAATAAAAAAGAAAGATATTAGAAATTAAGATCTTTAAGGGTTCTATCTTTTACACAAAATAAATAAATAAAACTAGAAAAAATTATAGTTTTATACATGAAAAATCAAAGGATCTCTAACTGATCAATGTACAGTGTTTAAAATCAATGTTATTTTGAAGGATTTGATGGAGTTATTTGATTATATTGGATTGAAGGTGGGATTCTCCATAATATGGATGGGAAATGAAATATATATATTATCATTATACTTATTATCCTTATTATTGTCATGATTATTATTTTGTTATTTCATTATATAAAAATATTTCAATACATAACAATACGTTACTTAGTCGAAGAAGTCTTGTTATCAAAAATACGTATTCTGTCGACTAGAGCGAAGCAGAACCGAGTTATGATTAAAACAATAAAAAAAAATATTAAAAAGTTAGTGATGAGAAGAATTTACTTCTGTCATTAAGTAAATTCATAAATAATTCGATTAAGACCTAAAAGACTAATTTTGGTAAACTAATTCAGTTTTAGAAATGGCAAAATTATTATTTTTGGCTACCTATTTACACTGTTTTTAAATTTATTTATTATGATAGACGTTTTTTTTTATTATTTACGTCATTTATAAAATTATATGACGTTATTTTATTTAATTTTTATCATGTTGGGTTCTGGGGATAATAATAATAATAAATAGCGATGATAATTAATAATAATAATTTTAATAATAATAGAAATATATTTTTTTGTAAAAAAATTATTAATAATTTAGCTATATCGTCGGAGAGTTAAAAAAGAGATATTAATGAGAATTCCGTTTTGATTGTCAATTTGGCTCCATCTTCGGAGCGTTGAAATTTTGTTTCAATTCTGCCTCGGTGTGGAGTCAGAATTGAAAATTAAGGGTCATTCTAGTAATAGCCAATAATCGTCATTCGTGTGTGGGGATTGGTGATCTAAAAGTGGAGTTAAAACTAAGAGCTTTACGGGTAGAAGGTTATTTTTAAGCGTGATTGACTAAGATAACGAAATGTTTTTCAAATCTTTATTGATACTAAAAACAATTTATCAAACTTTACAAAACAATCTTCTGTAAGAAACTTTCCCCGAGTTTAGGCTTAATTATAGGTAGAATATATTTTCGCAATGATAAAAATACCAGTGTCTCAAAAGCCCTCAAAGATAGGTAATTCACCACCCTAATTAGTGTGCGAACTACAAAAAAAAATATCTGCAACGGAAGTGAAGGAACGAACAAAAAAATTATTTGATTTTAGGGCTGAACCCTAACACTTATTTAGAAGGTTTTTTTAATTATAACAGTTGTATAACTTTGATAAAAATTATCAACTGAATGGGTTAATTTAATGGTTTTAAAAATTTGATGATTTTATTTAATGTAATTATATAATTCTTTAGAATTACTAATTAAAATGTAAAAATATTAAAAGAAAATAATATAATGATAATATAATAATCAATCAAAAATAACTTATGTGCATAGAATGTAAATGGCTTTCTAAAATGTGCGCTGATTATTTTTATAGACAATTTATTCTCTGTAGGTAATGTATTCTTTTCGCCTGAATTATGCAGGAATTAATTTTTGTCGTGAATTTGTAAGTTTGACTTTCAATTGTAAATGTAAGCGCCATTTGTTATTCTTGATTTTGTTTATATATATTTTATTGTTGTTTTATATTTAATAACATTTTTTTTACCAAATATATTTTTTTACTAATATGTCATATATATATTTTTTATAAATATTTTTACCTTAAATCTATTTTTAATAAGTTATACTAAATTATTTTTTACTATATTTTTATATTTAGATATATATATTTTTGTTTTAATTACTAATAATATTAATAATAATAATAATTAATTGATTTATTCACATTTTATTTAATTTTTATTTAAAATTTGTAATTTTTTCCCGGGGAAGGATTCCTTTTACACACACATATATATATATATATATATATATAAATACAAAATAGACATTAAAGTAAGATTTTTATTAATACAAATAAAATTGCTCATTAAAGCAGAGTGATGGTAAATCATTGTTAATTCACGGAATAAAAATCAAATTGTCATTTAGTGTTTTTGGGTTGTTTTGGGAGTCTCCACATATTTAGAGACAGTTATTCCCCGAATGAAGGCCCAACAAGTTCAAGAGGGAAAATTACATGAGATATTCGCTTGAGAATTTCAATTGCTTGGAGGATTCATTCAGAAGACAAAAGTCAAACTTCTGGTGAATATATCAATTTTTAAAACAGGTTCCGTCGAGTTCGGGACTTCCTAGGCGATATGAAAAATGGCCTAATGGATGACTTGGGAACCTGTTGTCGCTCCGGGTGAGGCTCTTTTTTGCTCTATTTGGTTTTTATTTTTTACTTAATCATTATTATCGATTTTCATTGCCATTATTGTGTTAAGTCTCTTAAATAAAGTGAAGCGAGTTAAGAGCTTAACGGTTACAAGGTTTTATATGCGTGTTTAAACTCTGATTTATAATCGACTAAGAGAACAAATCAGTGTACAAAATTTTATTTATATTAAATAACAATATTATTTTATACGTTTACAAGACCAGAGTGATTGCTATTGCAACAATCCTCTTTAAGAACAATTCCCCAAGGTTAGGGTTAATTAAAGAAAGGATGTCTTTTCGCATTGATAAAAATACCAGTGTCTCAAAATACACAAAAAATCTGTTTCAGAAGTGAAGAAAAAACAAAAAACATTAGTTGATTTTAGAGCTAGACCCTAACATTTATTTAAAAGAACTTTAATTATATAATTGTGTAATTCGCAAGAATTACCAATTTAGGGATTAGGTTTTTTAATTAATTAATTATTTTTTAAATGATAATTGCGTAAATGTTTAATTAATGTTTTAATTAAGTTAATTATACATTGATAAATAAAAAGAATACTTGTTAATTGCTTAACAATGTATTCTATAAAATATTTATTATAATAATAAGCAATAAAGATTCACCATGGGCATATATTGTGATAATGAATAATTAGCACTTTCTGTTAGGAATGATCTTATCCTTTTTCATATATATTTTTAGTTGTGATCGAGATTTGTTCTAGCTAGTTCTGAAAATTTTCCTGTTTTTCAATATTTTCAAATTGACTTTGTTTTAATTTTTAAAAATTATTATTTGTTACTAGTAATTTAAAAAAAGTAATTATAATTGGTGAATAATTTTTATATATATAAATTTAAACTGAGATGGATTTTTTACCGTATCATCGTAATTTTTTTAATTATTTAACTAGATAATATTAAAAATTTATTTAAAGACTTACATAGATACATAATAATCTATTTAAAATAGATAAACAAGGGGGTGTGAGAACGGAATTTTAACCTTTATTTGACTGTTATTTATAATTCAGGTCTCGAGGTCCGAATTTATGTATGCTATTTATCAACAGTAAAATTTTTATTTTTAATTTTTTATTGAAAATTCTTCTTGCAGACCTTAACTGCTTCTGCTCTGGGCTTATTCTTTCTAAGATATTTTTATTATTTCTTTTTTGGTACTACATTTGTTACCCACAATTTATTTCTTTATTTCATTTGCTTAGTATCAAAAAATTTTAATTTGGAAAAAATTTCAGATTAATTATAAATTCAAGCGAAAAGATGGTTAAAAATATTATCACGTATGTTTCAATTTTTCTGAAAGTGGGCGTGTAAAAACTTAACTTGGTAAAAACCTAACTCACTCTATTTTAAAAAAAACATTAAAATATTTTTAGACTTCGAAATCATGAAAAATTGTTAATAATCTGTTTCTTTAACTTTTATCTCAGTTTAAAATAATTGTCTAATTAATAATACAGGGTTTTTCACGTCATTTTTAAATTTTGTCATTCAATTTTTAAATTTTTTTAAACTTAAAACCAATTAAGATTAAAAAAATTTTAAAATTATATTATTTACAATACTTTCTTTTTTTGAAATATTACAAAATAAAAATATTACATCGGTCACAAAAAAATTCACACATGTTGCTATTTTTCAAAAAATAAAACATATACGGAACTTTTCGAATTTATTTCCATACTTTAATATAGAAATTAGAGAGACGATGTTTTAAGTAAAATTATGGTACACTTTGTAGAAAATTAATAAAGTAACAATCCATTAACACCATAAACTTATTGGAGTAAGAAAACTAAGCAATATCAATAATTGATGAATTAAAGATATATACTTAATTCGAAAATATTTTTTATTTTCAAAATTTAGTAAAATTCAAAGTGCGGCTTTTTATTTTATTAATTAAATTTATGCAAGTCATTTCACTATGTTATCACCAACATAAAAGCAGTAGAAATACTTTGAAATGAAGGAAGTAATAGTTTTGATTGAGGTTATCGATATGAAAACTTCATTCAGTATTTTATTAAAAGATTCAAATTTAATGCCATAAGTTAACTATTATTATTTTAATTGGATTATTTTCAGATAAAATAGCACCATTCTGCTTTTTGTTAAAATTAATCAAAAAATCAAATTTATATATGGAATTTTATATATTTAAAAAGAAGGTACAAGTTAGTTCAAGGAAAATAAAAAAAATAATGAAAAACTCTCAATTGAAATACACTATTCATCAATAGTGACACATAGTGGCATAATATCTTGTGGACAGAAGTAATATCTGAAAAAGCGAGGTAGTCAAAGAAGCGTTTAAAAACTATTAATATTATTGGAGTTTAAATTTTCTCAAATTACCACGGTTCAGTTTCAGGAAAAATATCAAAAGTTGAGGCGAAATTGGTTGGAATGATCAAACAAAAATAACTACTTTCTTGTCAAGAATCTCGCTTCCGGTGTTTTGAAAAATGAAATGGAAAACAGTTTTTTAAAAAGAACTATAATAATTCAAATTTTATATTATACTAAAAATTAACGAAGTAATAGAGCATCGACAATGGATTTTTTTATTATATAAATTTTTGATTATCATCATTACAAGTGCAAATGAACAAGTTTCGTGTGAGTTTCTTTTTCGATCTGAAAATTTTTCAGTTGAATATTTGGAAAAAATGAGTATCGAAATCGTATAATAAAAGCTTCATAATCTAATCTAAATTCTAAAAAATTACATAAAATTTAAAATACATAAAATTTTAATAACATTAAATTACTTTATTTAAACAATGGTATTTAAGGTGCTATTTATTCTAAATATTAACCTTTTAATTATTATTTTATACTATGCTTTAATAACTCGTGTTCATAATTTATTATAATAAATAAATATAATTTTAAATTTTTTATTTAAAATAAATATTATGCTGTACTATTCTTCAATTTAAAATAGCCCTGGACTGCCAAGAATAATTAAAATACGAACAATAGTAAAAGAATAATGAGAGATAGGTTTTTGAAGACAACCATTCCATGGAGATTACTAGTTCTGAAGAGTTTCAGTCTCGATTTAAACACTGGCTTTGGTAATGGCAGTGTTGTACTTTAATTGACACAAAGTACCCTGATTACCAAATAAGTTTTCAATATTTTAACATAGAATAGATATAAAACATAGAATATAAAACAAATTTCCTTTTTATGTACCAAAACCAATAAATAATTTCGGGGGGCAATGTACAAGTACCATTTCTTTATATATGTTTCAGCTGCCCGATATCCTGATGTCTCGCTGCCTGCTTTAACTACCCTACCATTCTAGAATGAATACGGGTAATATTTTATTATTCTTATTGTTAAAAAATTTATTTTATTTGTTTATGTAACTTTATTTGATTCATTTACACTAAAATTAAACTTAAACCTCCAGTTCTAAAATGAAATTCGATTATTCTTGATCACAGAAGTAAAATTTGATTGTCACATTGATTTACTTTGACGGGATTTTGCTACATTGATTGAAGTTGAGACAAAACTAAAGTAAAATTGGTTTACTTGAGGTTGAGATTTTGAAGATATGTTGAAGTGATTGATAACAAGACCAATTGTGGTTTTGCAGATTCCCACATTTCTTCTACTTCAACACTTGACAACTCCTCATTACTCCTTGGTGTTCCAGGTCATTTTTTAGCTCTCTGAACTTTTTTATTTATTAACTAGCCATAGGTGTTTCCAGTCAATCTCGGTTGTCCAAAATGGTTCACATGAACTGCTAAGATTATGGTTTCTTCATCGGCATTGCATCCACAATCCACAAAGTATTCGTCATATTCGGTATATATACTCCAAAATACCGCAATAATTTATTCTTGACCCATTATCAATGTTGCACTATCCATTGCCGCTCTTATTCTAGCATAATAATGTAAACTGTTAATTGATCCATCCAACCATTTTTAATTTGATATTAATTGGTCCTTGATCCAATCCTCTTATCCGCACATATCTACAATATATTCATACGAAGGATATCATATCTGCTTGTGACA
Organism: Bipalium vagum; assembly: GCA_037834085.1. Taxonomy (NCBI): domain Eukaryota; kingdom Metazoa; phylum Platyhelminthes; order Tricladida; family Geoplanidae; genus Bipalium; species Bipalium vagum. The sequence continues at coordinate 5,173 of JBBMKC010216092.1, read as the reverse complement.
ATCCAAATTCCGTTATCCATGACTTTTATTATTCTTTTGTCAATTCGGTTTCTTGGCTTAGGACGTCCACAATTTTCTCTATTTCTTGGTGTTCTAACAAATTCCACTTCCTAAGATTCCTGAAGTGCTATCTTGATCTAGATCCACCAAAGCCATTATCAAATTCCCATTGACACCCACTCTTACTTCTAACAAATTATTTCTTATCAATACTCTAATTTCCGTGGTCTTATCATCGACATTTCTTCATAACCGGTTACTCAGGCTAATTTTTTTCTCAATTTTTCATTTTTCTACTCTGAACCTCTCTGTTTTATCTTCATTCATATTTCTGACTGCATCCACTTTTGCATTCTTTAATGACAATCGCTTGACAAAAATTTGGTAACTTCTTTTCACTAAGGCAATATCTCGCTATGTGCTCATATTATTTGCATTTAGAACACCTAAGTTTCCCATTGATGTTTACATTGTCTTTCTGAGGAGGATTTTTCGTCCAACAAGTTTCTTCTAAATTCCCTCTTTTGTTACAATGTCTGCAATTTTTATTTTATATTCTCCTGCAAAATTTCCAACTTCATTATACAAAGTACGTCTTATGCTGTCTTCTGATCTCTATCTCTTCCAATGTTAGAATCTCTCTTCGGTGCCTATCACTCGCTATTTCCTATTTTTGTCTATTTTTCCTAAACGCTTTCTGATTCTTACAAACTTTCCTGTCACAACGGGGTAGTAGGGAAATGCATAAAATAAACCAACACTCAAGCTTTAAAATATAAATAAAAAAACATATCATTTTCATCCTAATAACCTGAGACAAAAATGTTTTTTTATTTATCTTTTAAAGCTTGAAAATCGATTTATTTTATGTATTTCCCTACTACTATAGTCTTATAATTTTTGATTTTATTACATAATTTTTGATTAATAATAACATTTATGATTTTACAAAAATATATAAAAATCATTTTATTAAAAATAATAATGAAAAAAATCAACCAACAATATTTAAACCAATCAAATATAGATGAAAATCAATCTACTTATGGATGTGAAATCTGTGATAAAAGTTTTAAAACTAAAACAGCTTTTATTAGTAATTCAAAATCTAGAGGTTATAATGAAAATTTATTTAATACATACAACTTATTTAATGAACTACCGAATAATGAATCAATTTATATTGATGAAAATGTGTTTGAAGATACTTATAATAAATTTGTGTTTAATAAATATTCATTCAAAACTAGTAAAAATGATTTAAATAAGAATACTAATAAAAAGATATTTTTAACTTTGAAGATGAATTAACAAGAATAATAAGTAAATATCTTAATTATACTAAAGATAAATTGAAATATCAAATATTAATACTATGTGAGTATATTAATCCACTTATTATAAATCACGAAACTAAGAAAGAAGAATTATCATATAAATTTTATACACATCCACAAGTATTAACTAATAAGAAGGAAATAAATACATCAATTCTACATAATCTTTAATACTTAAACACAATTATAGAAGAGAGAGAATTGACAGATTCAGGATGGAAATTTGTAAATATAAATTTTAATCAAATAGATTTAATTAAATATCAATCATTATGAAGTTCATTTTATGTTAAATTACCCTTTCAATCTAAGAAAATAATAAATATTAAAAACTTTGATAATAGATGTTTTATATATTCCGTACTAGCTTATCTTCATCCAACAACAATTTATTCAGAAAGATTAAATAATTACACCTTATATAAATGAATTAAATTTAACTAATATAGAATTTCCTATAAAAATAGAAGATGTTAAAAAATTTAATAAGCAAAACAATATTAGTATAAATATATTTGAATTACAAGATTATAATCCATTAAAAATAGAGTGGCGGAGCAATAAAAACATACTACCAATATATCAAGACCATTTTATTGCAAAAAAAATTTGGAAGATAGAAAATGTAACTTATTACTATATAAAAATCATTGTTTTGTGTAGGAATATGAACATATTTTCTAACAACAGAAATAGTAACCATCTTTGTTTAAAATGTTTAATTCTTATAGATCATTAAATCTTTTAAATGAACATATAAAGTTGTGTCAAGAACACAAAGAATCAAAAGCTATATTTTATGATAAAGAATATTGTGATTATAATTTTCATTTTAAGAATAAAATACCATTTGTATTATATGGTGATTTTGAAACCTTTAATTTAATAAAATCTGATAATGTTCCATCAAAGATGGAGTTGCACAGCAATGAAATACGCCAACAACCATTATCATTAGGTATTTATTTAAAAAGTAATTATGAACATTTAATTTATTCACAATATTATCAATTTTTTGGACAAGATACAATTAATAATTTTTAGGATTTCTAGAAAATATTAATATCAAGTTAACTGATATAATAAAAAAATACAAACATTCCAATTATTATGACAGAACAGGATGAAATAAACTTGAATAAATCAAAAATTTTATTATTGTATGATCTTTAACTTTTTCTGATTTTTATTCAATTATTCTATTAATCATTTAAATGGAAAATATAGAGGAGCAGCTCAAAATACTTGTAATATAAATGATAAATCTTTAAGAAATTTCTTTATTCTATTTTATTTTCATAATGGTTCAAAATATGATAATCACTTATTCTTTGTAGATCTATTAACAAAATGCCCTAATGAAAATATTAAAATACTTCCTCATACAGATGAAGAATATATTAGTTTTAGTTTTAGAAAAATTAGAATTTTAAATTCAATGAGAATGATTCCTTTTACTTCTATAAAATCAATTGGAAATATGTTGTTGAGGTTCGACTCCCATCTTTAACCATCTTTAAAAACTTCTGTAATTACAATTTTTGGCGAAAAATGAAGATAAAATAAGTGCTGGCTAATTTAAATCATGTAATTTAATTATTAATTTAAATTAATTAACTAAATTTTTAAAAAAATTGAATTTTAAATATTATTTTAGCAGCAACTACTGATTTTTTATTAGTAGCATGTCACCCTAAAATTCATAAATTAAATTTTTTAGAAATTTTTAGAAATGTAATTTATTTTTAGAAATAATTAAATATAGTAAGTACGTCATGATTGACAGCTTAACTGACCAATGAGAGACGCTAAAATCAACTCTGAAAAAGGATATAAGCCAGCGAAAATTTGCTGACCAGGGTTTTCCCTGGCACATCCTTATAATTAAAAATCCACAAATATATATTTATAATACAATTTTTTCATTCCTTCGAAAAGTAATGCATAATTGTCTTCTGCTTGCTGTTTAACGTTTGCTTATTAATGACTTTTTCAATATTCATTAGGGAAATAATGCCATCACTTGTAAGTTCATGAAAATAATTCTATACTGTTTGCAAACTAAATTTTGTAATGATTTCATTCTTGTCTTCATTAGTTTCTGTTTCTTCAACAAAATCATTATCATTTAAACATAAAATTAGATCACAAAAGTGGTCTGTGGTTTTAAATCCAAATCAATCATTTTTTTGATTAATTGAATCGATAATTTCTAATCTCTGTATTAATTCACCAAGGTTATCACTTTCCAGATTTTCAATAGTTTCTTTTGATTTTACCAATTCTGTTTTCGCCCAACAATTTAGAATTGTTGATCTAGAAATATCTTTCCAACCATATGCCAGTTAAATAATAGCATCTTTTAAAGCTATTTCTTTTAACAATGATTCAGCATGTTTTTCTGGTGTTATTTTATTGACAATATATGATAGAAGATGATGATAACATTTTGCTTTAAAACTTTTTATTATTCCGGAATCCAACGGTTGAAGTCTCGTTGTTGAATTTTTTGGAAGAAAAAGAATTTTAATAAATTTAGTTGAATATATATGACTTGGACAGTTATCGAAAATTAGTAAAGATTTTAGGAAATTCTTTCTGTAACTTCTTCAAACTTCATTAACCATATGTTAAATTCTCTTCCAGTCATCCATGAATTTTCGTTTGAAGAATATTTACAAGACGCTGAATAATTAAAATTTTTGAAATTTCTTGGATTTTCCAATAACACATGGTTTTAATTTTTCCGAACCATCCATATTGCAGCATAACAAAATCGTTATCCTATCTTTGTATTTTTTAATTCCATTTCTCATTTTTGAAACAAGACTCTTGGACGGTGCAAGATTATAGAATAGAGCAGTTTCGTCACTATTGAAAATGTCGGATGGCTTATATGTAGCGGCTTTTAATTGAAAATCTGAAATAAAATCATCATAATTAACACATAATTTTTCGAAACCTTCACCACTACTAATTCTTGATGCAATATTATAACGTTTTTAAATTTTTTGCAACCATCCATTTTATGCCTTAAATACCTGTTCTGAATTATCACCAATTTCAACAGAAGCGTTAATGTCTGAGTATATTTTTAATGCTTTTGTTTGTAATATAGGATCGTTATAAATCCCTCTATTCATATCGACCATATCAATCAATTTATTTAAATTTAATATTTTTTGGAATGGATTTCAATTTATCATTGGATGAAAAGACTTCTCTAATTTTCTTTTCATTAACTAAATAATTCTTTATTGATCTTCTATTAACTTTCTTGGAAAATTTGAGTGAAAATATTTCCACCACTATGCTTTATACTAGACTTTTTCTTACAATATTCTAATATTTTTATTTTTTCTTTTAAAGATATGTTTTTGCTTTTCATTATTAGACTAAAAAATTAATTTATTAAAAGTTTGAAATAAATAGATTTATAGTCAAACCCACTTATAGCATTTAAATTTCGATATTATTAAAACAAATATTTTAAAATTTGATATAAAAAAGTGGAAAAAATTAGAAAAGTGGTAAAAATAAGAATAAAGCCTTAAAAATATGTATGATTTTTTATTTATAGGAAAAAATTAGAGGTGGTAAATCGTAGACGGTAGACTGTATTTTGTATTCCTTTTCTCCTGGTACAAATGTAAATCTGCTGACCAAATATCATCTTTATTAAAAACTTTAACTTTCAATAAATTTTTAGATTTTCTAAGTTCTTTATGTAATTCTTTTGTGAAGCATCCCACAATAAATATTTTTTATATTTCATTTTGTTGATTATTGAGTAACTTTACTGATTTTTATATGATCAATGAATGTCGTGATTTTAA
>JBBMKC010216081.1:0-12596 GCA_037834085.1 Bipalium vagum | reverse complement strand
TTAAAGTACTTATAATTATATATTTTCATCATTTTATCGAAATTTTAGAGGTGGCCCAAAACATATGGACGGCATTATATAAACATTAAATTTTCTAAAACAACATTACTCAGAGCAGTGGTTCTCAACCCCGGGGTCGTAATCTCAAATGGGATCAGTAAGCATTTTTAAATGGGTCGACGAATTGTGGTAGGTTTACCAATCATTACATAGAAAATTAACTCCATATCAAGATGATTAAAAAAAATATTTAACTTAATCATGGACATAAACATCCACAAATTTCTATTTTCAGAGCTTTATCAAATACAACTTCATTATTGCAATTGTTTTAAAACTGAAAATAAATTCAGCTATCAGTAACTAACAGTTACAGAAAGGTTTCTTTCAGTTAAATAATTATTTATTTATAAAAGCAAACTTTTTGGGAAATACAAGAAAAATTGATTGAAGCAGACTTTCTAAAACAATGGAATGTTTTTAACATTTTTGTAGATAAATGGTTTCGAATTTTCCACAAAGTTGTCTATTCTAACTAACGGAATATCAAATTCTTCTTTATTTTAGTTTTATTATCTCCCAAAACCGTAACATAAAATATAATTTCTACATTAAGTTAATGTAAAGTTAATTGTCAAGAGAATGGAAACACTTGCACTTGTAATAAATAAGGTAAACTTAATTTCAATTTTAAAAAATTAAATGTACACCACGTGAACTTTTTAACATAAGTTAAGGTTTTGTAATTGTATCCCCAAAATGCTAATATCTTTAGCGCTTCATTATAAATTACATCTTCAAAATTGTTATCTTCATAATCCAACGAATTTATAGTGACAACAATTTTCTTCATCGACTGACTTAGTATTGATAAAATAAATTCATAACATTATCTCAAGACATTATGAAATGAATTTATGAATTGAATTATTAAAACAAGTGGACAAATATCAAAAACAAATTGAGTAAAACATAAATAAAATATTTCAAAATATATAAAAAGATTATAATAATTTATCTAATTATTGTCGAAAATTAAAAATTTAAAAATCTAAATTCTACAGTGACTTAATAAAATAAATAAACAAATTTGGGGATATGTGTACTGAAAGGGATCACGGTTTTTTGTTTGTAAAATACCTTAAATTGTAGATTTATTCATCTGAAGATTTTAGATTAATTACTTTGAGGTTAATAATCTATGATTTTTCAGATGTTGGATAAAGATAAAATATAATTCTTGAAGATGGTTGAACACGTTATATATTACCTAAATAAGCAATTTTTAAACATTTTTAGAAATTAAAATGTATATTAACAAAAAATAAGAATATTGGTAAAGAAATCAAAAATTTGTGTTATCTTGCCTACTCAAATTAAAAACAATTTATAATCACCTGAGATGATTTCCAAAAATAAATGTATGAAATACGGTTCACTATTACCTGATCTTTCTTAATCCTTCCAGTTTCATGATAAGAAATGAGATATTTCTTTTATTTTTATTTTATTATTTTTACTCCTGGTTTTAGGATAACTAAATGATTCTTTAATACAATATGTTCATAAATTCAGGTAGGAATAAAAATCAGAATTAATTAACTTTATTTTATAATAGGAAGAAGTAATAATGAAATGATAAAGAAATTTCTACCCATCCATTATCTAATGAAAATATTACTAACGTGAATATTTGTAGAACTAGCAAAACTATCTATGTAACATAGAGTGAATAGCTTATTTATAATTTGTAAGTCAGTAATCCGTTAATAACACCAACTTTTTTACAGTGGTCCTCAATGGTTTTCATCAATGGAAAATAATATTCATGCTTTCACTTATTTCAGAATTATATAATCTACAAAGTATGTGATTATAAGAAAATTTATAAAAGGTTTTCTTCCATACTTCGTTTTAATAACTTATATTTAGAAATAAATCTTTCCTTATTAAGTCAATATTCTATTTAGAGAATCGGTTTATTTATAATTTGTTTTGTTAATTTGTTGAGATCTTTTGCAGATAAGAATTGGACTCAGACTCTCAGGGTAACAAAGCTAATGGAAAGACAAGATTTTATCTTAACCTCGTAGTTTAGTAAGCTTCATAATTTTATTAGTAACTATCAAAAATGTCATAATTGTTATAAATGATTCACTATAACGATAATTGTGAATGACAATACCTTCTATGCTACAATAATGTCATCCGGTCTATGATAATGCAATGATTATGATAATATGAATATGTGGGAAAATTCCCATTATACAGCTACAATAAAAATTTATGAGACTTATAATTAACTTTATTTACATAATTCTCTTTGCAGGTGAAAACCTGCATCAAAATAAAACGATATAAAACTATTAAAATAAATGATAAGTAAAAGTAATTATTGAACCTTTTCTGAATGAGTTATAACAAAAAATATCATATTGTAGTAAATAATTTTTATTGAAACTGGTGGGCAATCGAACCAAGTAAGTATCAAGTTGCATATCACAAAACTTATACTTAGTAGAACTAGATACCATACCTGCTCATAAAAGTTGCTAATTTAACATTCTACATATACTCATCGTACATTTTAACCCCAGTTTAAACAACTCCATTCTATTTTCAGAACTCTTACCTTACATTAAATATAATTTTCATTATATAATTGATAGATATAGGAGATATACTACTTCAAAGTATCAAGTTCTGAACTAAAGAATTTGAAAATAATTAGAAAAAGAAAGACTTGGTTGAAATTATTAGACGAGTATAGATGAAATTGTACAAAACCTCAAAAATTGATATTTAGAACTGAGATTGTAAAGAAAAATATTGACAGTAAATATAAAGAAAATTATTAAGAGATTTATGACCCTTTAATAATTTAGTGTACATTTAATTAATAGTGTTATAGTTGTTATTAAGCTATAAAATTCCATTCATCTAAAACTAAATTCCATCATCTGAGGCAGAGAATTTATTATCATTACCTTTAACAAATAAATTTGAAAACTGGAATAACAAAGATATAACTTTAAATATGAAAATTATGCATTAGGCTGTAACATATTTTTAATGATAAAATACATTTATAAACAAAAAACAAATAATAATGAAATCTAAACCGATAATATTTTATACTTAAAAACGCTTTATTTAGATTACAATATTAATAAACATCATAACATTGTTTATCTTTTTCTAGAGAACTAATTTCTAGTGGACTCAGCACCATTTATTCCTCGATTAAAATCAAACAGTAAAATATTGCGGAAATATTCATTTTTTCAATCTAGGACTCTTTTTTCATGAGCTAAATTACAATTATTTTTAAGCAATAAATTTATGAAATTACTTATTTATTGAAGGTTTATATCTATTCAATATTAATATCAATTATTTATAAAAATTTATTAGTTTGTTTTTGATGTATTTAATAAATTTAAACCAGGCTACAGAATATATGTATCAACTCAATATTCATCCAATATCAATTTTAATTTCTATAATTTTATAGTAATTTTCCATAGTATATATAATCTTTTTTTCTCAAATACATGCTTGTTAAAAAAATTTTGAACACAAAAAATTTTTTTTAATACTATCCTGATACATGTTTCGATATTTTCATTTAGATCTTCTTCAGTCAATTTTAATATACTTCTCCATTATCTTCAATTCTTAATATCTTAATTCTTATTAAATTATTTTTATTATTATTCCAATATTTCTGAAAAAGTTTTTAAAAATCAAAACAGTGACTCCAAAACCAATGCAAGATAATATATCGTGTACAAATTTCTATGTGATTGATGTGATCATCTACCAGCCTACGTATACCGATTTAAACCTCAAAACAAGAAGACAAAATAAATTTATATTCTATAATTAATAAGTTATTATTATATACTTTTGTTTTGCTTTTAAGATAAAAGCGTTCTAAATAAATTGCCGATTTTTGCAGATTGTAACAAATTAAAAAATTATTTCATAATATTAAAATTTTAAATATCATCTCAATAAAACAAAAGCCTTTTGATATTCATTGTCAGAAATTGATGAATTATTAAAATCTCTAAATTTTCACAAAATTGGAAATAAACCTATAAATTCGAGTTATATGGACAATATTAGTTATATTAATTATACTTTTCCTTTATTCATCTGTAATTATTAGTTTAGTTTAAGTAAAAATTAAGAATACAATTCATATTTTGTAACCCCGAAAAGTATTTTTGAAAATAAATTTAGTAAATAATAAAGTTTTTAACTGTATTATCATAATCCTTGTAATCTTCATTTTTCGCACTTCACTTTTCAATCGTACTTTTAAGTGTCAGGAAACTATCTTAACTTTAAATTAATTCACTTATTTAAAAAGATTCTAAACATCATTTATTAATAATTATCTTTAAAAATAACTAAGTGAACTCGACCAAAGCTTTCAGTGACAACTTCCACACGTTTATGATATCAATATATTTTCTTTTTCTAAAGTTAGAAAATCCAGGTATTTCGATTAAGAAATATCTACGCGTATTTATGAGATTCATAATTTTTTGTTTTAATAATATTTATAAATTTCACACAAACCAGAATTCAGTACAGTTTTTTATTATTACTTTTATTTCTTTTAATGAATAAATTTTTAATACCTTTTTTTTAATATAACAAAAATGAACAATTTAGATTCAGAAATTATTTTATTATTATGTATATTGCATCTATATATTTTTTTATTATATTTTTATTTATTTATTTATTTATAGTTTAAAGCTATCAATTATTAAATTGAAAAACCATGAATTTAAAATTCTCTATTAGTGGGAAACGGAAATAAGTATGGAATATATATTTAGTGAACACCGGATTTGATGTTTACATTAAATTGTCAATATTGATTTGTCTCAAAATATCCTTTAACCCGGTTTATTAAAAAATCCTTGCCGTGATATCATGTTTTAATTACGTATTTTATTACTGATGAGCGGTCAATAGTTTTATGTAATTAGTAATAGTTAATAATAAATTCGTAGAACTATTCTCTAGAATCATCCAATTTACTTATTAAGTAATGAGATATGTGATGGTTAACCACTCAAGAATACTTATAAAATCATCATTGAATCGAAAGTTTTGTGATTAGTACTTTATATTCTTTCTATAAATATATATCAATTACTGCGTTTTAATAATATTTTTCGACCATGTGAATATACATGGTGCCAATCAAGTAGCTCTAGTGCTTTACCGGTGAATAGCACTAAAACCTCTCAATGTAACTAATATTTTTATGAAAAAAAGATAAACGAAAATTTATTTCCTAAATTTTTACCTTTGACTTCCTTGCGACATAATCTACTGTGAAATGACATGCAAGATTTTGGTATATTGGTAAATGAATCAATGATTCTGTTTCAAATCTTGCAGTGAAAGAATTGGCTGTGGAAAAACTATCTGTTTAATATGCCCTCACACAGAAATGTCCTTGAGGTAAGGTCTGGTGAGAATGGTGAAAAATCAATAAAACTCTTCTGCAGACCACTTTCCATAAAAATTTTCCCATAACAATTATTAAATTGCTAAAAAATATATACAGGAGCTCAATTTTGCCTAAAGAAGCAATAATAAGAAGCTGAGAGTAATTAATTAAAGACAGGCCAAAAAAAGCTTTCGACATATCCAAGTAATTTGTATCACATTTTTGAAGAAATAGAATCTAATCAAACCACAAGCATTAACACAGGTCCAGACTATGACATCAAGTGAATTGATTTATCTCTTCACTGTCCGATGAAGATTGTCTAGAGACCAATAAACGCTGTTTTGCCTGTTCACACAGCTGTCGATATAAAATTAAGCATCATCTCTCCACAGAATAAGTTTACAAAGATTTACATCGGTCATTTCTAGAAAATCCCTCTAAAAATCCACTCGTCTGTTAAAATCATCTTCTCTCTACGACTGAACTAATTTTGGGATCCACGGTTTCAAATGCAATGTTTTCACTGATTTACAAACTGTTACATGTGAAACATTGCATTCATTGGACAGTTATGTAAGTTATGTATTTGGACATTCTTGAAATAGTTGGTTTAACTTTTCATCCAATATTTTCAAACTCTTTTTTGTTTGAAGTCCACTTTTTGGTGCATATAAGACATTCCCAGTTTTCAGGAATTTTTTTAAGTCTTGTGTTGATCATTGGTTAAGTTAGTGGATCAGTGTTCACTTCCCATTTCCATATTCTTTGAATTGTTATGGATAATTTATATTTCAATTGAACGATTTTTACTTGTCTTCAACACTTATCTATCAGTACCCGTTAACGGATGTATTATAATTTATAACTATAACTACAATTTTAACTACAATTTTAAATGTTAAATGTCAACCTTCAGGTGATAATACTTCAGCTAAGCAAAAGTAAATATTTAAAAATTTAAAGTTGTAAGGCTTTTTAATTGATACACTTTAAATTTTAGTTAAAAATACATACAAGTAGAACTTTACGAGTTCTTGAAAAACAATAAAACACTTGGGTAATATTTATAAGCAGAATATATATATGTATGTATGGATGCATATATGAAAATAGAAAATTATAAAGAAATTACTGAAACAAAAATTTTTTAAAAATAAGAAAAATATTTGTCAATTAAATATGTAAAAACATGATAAGAACAAAAGAAAAAATATCATGATTGTCAAGATCTATGATGGATATCGTAATTGAACTTTTACATTCAGATCCTTTTATTAATGGTTAAAGCACGTTCAAATATTTTAACATGAAAGCAATATCATTAAATAAGACATTGTTTACTTCTCATAAAGTTGAGAGAAATAAGAACTTTGAAAAGTAAATATATAAAATGAAGGTACATGTAATATTTCTTATGTTATACAATTTTTAGAATCCAGACTTACAGAGTGATTTTTTAATTACCGTAGCGTATTATGGGAGCTCGGTAACGTTAATAGTGACCACTTTCGTTAAATTTAATTAACATACTATATAGTTGTTGGGATCCACAGTAAAACTGGTAAAAATCCAGTCTGATGAAAAAAATCCGAAGAAACAGAGTCCAACGATCGCTGACGAACCTCAGCAATGCCGATGGAGAGTGATGACAGCTCTCCGAAACTAGTGATCGACATTGGAAACATTTAATTAGCCTCCCTTCTTCCACAATTCAAACAAATTCATTATTTTCGACTCTTTCTGTTTTGTAAAATAATATCGATTCCTCGCGGCAACATGGGTTTTAAATTAAGATTTTATCCGTTCATAAATTATAAGGATCTCTCAATTTTCTTTGACATTGACTCCCTCATATTCAGTTAAATGACTTTTGTTTTGTTTCCTTTTGCAGCTATTGCTGAAAGACGAATTTTCATATAGTATGTCGCTTGCGAGGACACACATCAGTTGTCACTTTTGCTGATCACTTATTCTTTTCTACTCTTTCGTATCTTTCTTTCACAATTTATAAACAATGTATATTTTCCACTTCTTCTGTATCATTCTTCCTCTTCTTTACATCTGAAAGATAATACTAAATATTTCATAGACGATACATTACCATCAATTGATCTATCTTTATATTCTAATTTTCCGTTCATAGGGGCCCATAATCTGCTGAGTCGGTCACTTTTGATAAGATTTCTAATACCTTGAAAAAGTTAAGTCTTCATCGATTGGTTTTGGTTGTTTCATCAGATGTTGATTGATCGTGATCATATTTTAATCACTTTTATTCAATTTAATTATTTGTACTGAAAATACTTCGAAAAATGAAGCTTTGCTACGTTCTATTGACTCAGTACGATTCTATAATTTTTAGAGCATCTTACCTATGATTTTAAATAATAGTTTGCTGTTTTTGATTAAAGTTATCAGTCTTATTCATCGTAATTAGAAAGCTTTTTTCCAATGATAGAAAGGTAGAATATAATTCCTATATTACTGGGGGATTCTGGAAAGTGTTAAAGTGCATTCTACAATCTCTTCATATTCTGATAGAATTAGTCTTGTTAGCTACGGCTGTTTCATTTTTAATATATGAAATTATAAAAAATAAATACGCTTTCAAAGTTTATTTCAAAACAACTTATCTGCCGTCAACCGTATTATTTAAACAACAAATGATTTTGAATTGATTTTTTAATATTTTTAATAATCCTCACAAGTCTTATGTATGTGACTTTTAGTCTTTCAATCGATTTATTCTTTTGGAAATGTGATTCTTAACCTTTTCTTGTTTTGAATTTGGCTATTTGTTAACATTGACTGATGCTGATTTGGAATAACAAGAAATAATAAGAAATCAACCACTTTTGCCTCCATGATTCATTTATTAAAAATTCAATGTTGTGATAATTTAATCTAATTCTAAATTCACAATTATGTTAAACAATAAAATTATCAATACATTACATCTTGATTTTAAAGGGTGAACATACCAAGGTAGATGGTGAGTAGAAATATATACAAATTTTTGAAGTTTATTGATTTTTCATTCTTATAAAATATGTAAGGAATAACAAAGAAAAAAATATAATTTTGCACGAATATATGTCAAATGAAAGCTTGAATATTCGGCAAATTTCAAAATGAGTTAATTTGCGAAATTCAACATTAGGTAGGGTGTTAAAAAAAAATTCAAAACGTTCCTGATCATTGAAAGAAAAAAATCGTGGAGAAAACATTCAACAACAGAATAATTCTGCTCAACGAGTTCAGTAAGAATATTCAAAAAATCTCAAGGTTTCCTCTCGGACCATCGAAAAAACTGCAAAGAAATCAGAAGCTACAAAGCACAACCAGCTTCAGATCGTGACGCAAAGTAAAATATGACTGCGAAATCTGTTAGTAAAAAACTGTAAGACAGACAATTTACAAAGCATAAATATTTGACTTTGGGTGATAAAAAGTATTACTACAAAAAGTTTAAATATGTTGCTGGTCAAAAACTTATACAGCTAGAACACGAAAAGATACCCTTGAATAATACAAAAAGAAGGTGACGTCAAAATTTCTATAAAAAATTATTGTTTGGCAACCGAGATGCTAATGTATTCTTAAGAGTGAACCTTACTTGAAAATTGGAACAATAAATAGACATGTATATGGATGAGTACTTGCAAAAGATATCATTACCTTTCATAAGAAAACATCACTTGAACATTTAATTAACAAGACTCAACAAGTTTTCACTACACAAATCAGTTGGAAAGTCCGCTCAGTACCCAACTGCATGTCATCTAATTTAGTTGTTATAAGTAAAAAAAAATAATAATAAACCTAGAAGTCTTTCTTAAAAATGATTTTTATGTGTCCCGATTTTGGTGCTTTCACCCTTTATATTTTATAATTAAAATATTATCTATTTCGGAACTGATATTTCATGTGATAACGGTTGAAATAGTGTTAATTATCAGCGTTTCCTAATTAGATTTCTTTTAAATTCAAAGAAAAAATAAAATTAATAAATATTCGTAAAAAATAATTCTAAAAATATTATTTCCATATAAATAATAATTATAATTATTTTTGACAGACTTTAATTATTTAATTCACTGAATTTATATTTATCCTCTTTTATTGCAATTTTTTGAAAAAGTCTAGATTTCGAATATTTACAATTAAATCTGAAATATCTTATTAAAACGAACAGTGAATTAAATTTTGAATAAAGTCAAACATGTTAATGAAAAGAACTGACCGCAGAGCTCTTGAGTTGATAATGGTGATAGAAAACTTAGTGGTTGCGAATTTTTTTTTAATTTTACTTTAAGAATGAATTTATGTAGAATCCTTATCTTATACTTGAGGAGAATATGTACACAAATGATTAATATCTTAAGATTATCTGGAAGATTCTTTCAGTTCATTTTCAAATAACACCATTAAATTTATAAAAATAATTTTAGTCATAATAATATCTTTCATTTGAAAACAGAAAATATTTCATGTTTAAGATTATTTAATATTTTCCTTAAAAGTTACGAAATTATTTACACTTGATTTCATTTAGAGGCAATTCTAACATTCCGTTTTAATGGTATTAAATTATCATTTCTTTTATTATTTGACCAAATATCTCATTGTGTGAATATCAAAAGTTGAAAAGAATGTGATTAAAAGGTTTATGGTATTTACCTTGGAGATTAATTTAGATTTATTTATTTATATTATTTTGTTGGTTCATATGATCATTTCCCTTTCCTGATTCCATTAGCTTTTTCCATTTAATTTTGATTTTATATAGTTTATTAATAAAAATAGTATTGGTCACCAAAAAACCTTTTGGAATATTCATAAATATTTATAATTTTCAATCGAATAGAACAAATAATTTTTCAATTATTATTTGGAAGTGTAAAAAAATAAAATAATTTTTTCTACGAATTAAAATACCGTTTTTAAATAAATGTTTTAAGTTCTATAAAATTAATATGGTCTATGATTGTAAAAGCAGTACAAAATTAAAAAAGAGGAAAAATCATAATTTATATTTAATTATTTCTAAAATATTTTAAGATCATTTTTAAATTAAATAATAAAAAATGGTCTTATTTTTCAAATACAGCTTTCTAAATAAATATTAGAACCGAAATATTATTAAAATGAACATCAAATAAAATTATTTTCTTATTTTTCTTATTTTAATTGACATTATGTTAAATTATTTGAACTGGTCAATTAAAATATTTTATTATTTGACTGATTAAAAAGAAAAAAATTCTGAAAAATACCAAAAATAATGTCATTTCATATTTTCAAAGATTGTGTACATATTAAAGCTTCCTTTCATTTTATTAAATTAAAAATTTTAAGAAACAGAAAAAATGATTATTTTTTTATAGTTTTAAAAATAAATGAAATAAAATCAATTACTTTAACGTTGGAATAATTTGTACTATTTTGAAGGGATAATTCATTAAAATATTTATTGAGATCTTCAAAATGATCCATTTGGGATATATTTTTAAAAGTGTTTTAATATAACAAATATTTTTTAATAAAAATATATTCATTCTGATTGCAGAATTATTCATCCAATTACCTCTTATCCCTGATCTTTAAAACCTGAGCAAAATATATTTAATTCCAGTGGTATCAATAAAATATATTTATATTTAAATATAAATTATAATCAGGTTTAAATAATTGAAACAAAAGTATATAAATAGTAAAAAAAAATTAATATTTTTTGAAAATGTTTAACTTATTTAAGTTAATTTATAAAATATTTAAACTTAAAAATAGAGTTAAAATATTTAAACAAGACTACCACCATCTCTGAACCTGTAAAATTTGCGATTAAAAAAAATTCTGTTTCCTGGTAATCTTATTTGGTCATTTTCATGCTACTTGCATATTAGGCAATATAAAACTAGGATAATTCAAATTTAATAAAACATGACTGACACTTTAACTTAACAATAACCAAACATTCCCACAACCTTAAAAATTTGTGACTTATATTTTTGTCGAATAATCTTTTTCTGACCTTTTAATTCTACTCACATTTTTATTCGATATAATAAAAAATTAGTTTAAAATGTTAATCTATAAAATAATTAACAAAAATTATATCTGTAATAATTATTAATATTTAGAAAATATTAAAAAAACGCGCTCGATCTGACTTAAAAATCTGGTGAATAAGTAAGCAATGCGGAACAATAAATGTAAGTCTAAAGTTTTTATTTAATCTACAATTATACAAAATCAATATTCATTAAGCCTCGAAAACTAACACAGAAAAAAACATTGTCTCTGTTTGTAACCATACTATTCCCAGTGATGGAGTGAAAATGTCACAATAGGTCCACGCATATCTTTGACTACTCATTGACTATACTTCGTTTACCAAAGCAAATGGTGAAATGAAAATAAAATGATTAATCCAACAATCAAAAACTGATTGTTAAATCGAAAATTGAAATCAATAAATTAAAAGAAGTTATTTAATGTCGTTCAATTTTGAGTTTTTAATATCAAATCAATATCCGAATTGAAATTGAAATAAAAATCGAAACTATCAATCAATTTAAGTAATTTATAAATCGAATCAAAATTTAAAAGTTAACACACAAAATCGATGTTTATTTAAAATATAGAAACGTTCAATTTAGAATCTTAATATATTAATTAAACTAATTACCCTTTAATGAAGAAAGAACTAAATTAGTTTTTGATTTCCCAAGTAAAATTCATGTCATTTTATAAATAAAGAAATACAATCACCGAATAAATTAGATTCAAAATTTGTTTCATAATTAATTAAAATAATTTTATCTTTTTTTTATTTCTTATTATTTGTACCACTGGTGGAAATCAAAAAGAAAAAAAACAATCCAGACAAATCAATGTAAACTTCAAATTTAATCAAATAATAATTTGTTTCGATTTTTTGACAATATCGTTAAAATGTGACTTCAGTTCTTGAAAAAATCGTTAGAAATGTGATTTAAAACAATATAGTTTAATGATTGATTCTAAATGTAATTATTATCATTAATAATAATAATAATAATAATAATAATAATAATAATAATAATAATAATAATAATAATAATAATAATAA
>JBBMKC010216070.1:0-12598 GCA_037834085.1 Bipalium vagum | reverse complement strand
CATATTTGAACACGCAAAATTTTATGTATACTGCTATCTTGAAACATGTTTCGATCTCTTCTTTCAGATCTTCTTCATATATATATGTCAACTAATAAGATGATCAATTATACCAATACTATTATTCTTCTATCTAAAGAGTGAATAATGAGTAAAATGAAATAAATACAATGTCTTAAATATAAAATCTAAATAAACAAGTGAATAACTAAAAACTAATAAAAAGGATCTTTACAAATAGATTTAATAAGAAATTCAAATTTCTCCTTCACTAGCAGTATACAGACTGTCATCATCATTTTCTATATTTGGAATTCCCCATGCAATCTCGTCATCTTCCAAGATGGACTTTGGATATTTTTCATTATAATTAATTGTTTTAGAAATATCTGCAAATGAAGAATGTATATTTTTTACTTTTCCCATCATGTCCATTAACTTAAGTTCTGCTTTTTGCAAACGAGAATAAATAACTTCCATTTGTTGACCCTCTTAATAGCAAAAGATAAAAAAATTTCTAGATAGGAATGAAATATTTACCCAAATTGTCTTCTTGAACTTTTTCAATTAGCTTCATAATGTCGTCTCGTTTAAAAGAATCTGTACTCAGTTCATCTGGTAAATAATTAAGGAAATTTGAAGAACAGTGCAATTTTAAAATAATTTTGCACAATTTATACAGAAATTTGAAATAAATTATTATTTTTATTAAACAAAAATTTCTTTAGAATAAAAGTTTTATACAATGAAATCTGTTGATTTTGATACCCAAAAAATTTTTTAATAAAATTAAATATTGACTTATGCTTTTATGAACCCTCTATATTTTGAGCAAAATGTTCGGTCCTAGTGGTGCCCAACATTTTCAGCTTTCACTTTATATAAAAACCTATGAAATAATAAATTCAACAAAAAAAATTGTACAAAATTCTTGTAAAGGATCTAGATAGTGATAAATGTGAATTTTTAAAATCAATTTTAGAATTAATTTTGATTTAGCGTACAGTTTTTAGTTTAATTTAAATTTTTTTAATGTAAAAAACATTCTCAAAAATATAATTTAATAAATTTTATATTGTTGCTTAGTGTACTCTCAGCAGGAAATTAAATAAGTGGATGACATTTAACAGAGTACTAGCAAACTTTTCAAGATTATTTTTTTATTATATTAACATTCATAGGGTGTTGTGAACATATTTTACCATAAGCATAACTCTCATTATTTCTGAAATTTTAAGATATTTTTTCTGTGTTTATTTTATTTACAAATAAGTATGTTTTAATGAAAAAATCCAAAAAAAAAAGTATGCTATTTTTCTGTAAAAAGTCACATCTTAAAGGCGTTACGGTTAAAAGTGGCCATGGAAAATATTTTCTGTTTATTACTTAAATTAAAAATTAATTATTAGACTTATAAATTTGTTTGAACAATTAATCATTACAAATCAAAATGTAAAAATGACTAATCAACATTTAAAGAACTATGACATGGAAGCAGTAATTATTACAAGCGATGAAGTTGAAGTTTTTGAAATTGATGACATATCAATGATATATGTTGGAAAAATGGACGAAGTTAAAAAAAAAGGACAGATGTCCACTACGTCAGTATATGTATGAAAAGCCAGCAAGGTATGGTATAAAAAATGGTTGACGTGCGATAATTAAAGAGGCTATATTTGGAATATACAACCTTATGGTAGTATAAGCCAAGAAATGGTTTTAGAAAATAATCAAGGTTTTCGAGTGGTAACGGACCTAACCATAGGATTAAAAAGCCAAATCATAGCATGTGAACACATATTTTGATATATAAACAGTTTATATAAGTAAATTACAAATTGGTCGAAAATGATACGACCTTTGGTGTTCGTGAAAACAAGCGTTGTACAATGGTTAATGATTTATGATATAGATTTTTAATTATGATAGTATTGATATTCTATTTAATTTTTAGATTTAATAGTAGAAATGACCATTCTTATAGTAATGCATCCTGGATATGTATAGTTTTAAACTCATCCAATTCGGAAGAACTCTCACGATCTTATTTATTACAGGTTTTTGATCTCAAAGCTGTAGCTTTATATCGGGAGGGAATTTACCTTAACCCCGACTAGCACCGTGAGTTGTTAAAAGCATGGAATATAGTCTGTGATCTCACAAGAGAAAATGCTACCTCTTAAATTGAAACAGGAATGTAAGTTCAAGAATTGTTGGAGTGAAGAAAACAGAGATTCTTGAAAAAAGTTTAAGTATCAATATGGTTGATATTTTGCGTTTGTTAGAACTTCAAAAAAGTATCAATTTGATCTTCCATTTGAACAGTCTGTGAAGAAGTACAAAACCACTCGCTATGTTCAATTTTTAATCCAAAATAAGCAATTACTTCAAGGCTTTTATAAAACCGATCCTTCCGTGTACAAGGATATCTCTGCTTTTTGCTTTTTTTTCATGCATCATATTCTACCTTGGTAATGTTATTCAATCAATAAATGATTTCAATTTTATCATAATCATGTCATATCTTATTCGATTCCATCCTTCTATATTTCACATTAACATTTCTTGTGTACAAATAAACTTCACGTGTTTTTAGTTTCATTGTGTATATCAGATTAATAATAATAATAACTCATGTATTGAGGTAGTTTGTATAAATATTTGATTGGGTGTATGTTTTTCCATATTTCGGTATTTTATATCATATTATGTCATATTAATATTAGCGTAATTTATAAACCTGTTAATTTTTTCTTTGGATTTTTTTAATAGTATGATAGGATGATTTTAATTATTTTATTTTTATAATTATTGCTTTTGTAATGAAATTTTACTAAACAAAACTATAAATAAAGAAAGGAAATATCAAGAAAAACTGGATAAAAAACTTTAATATAAATAACTATGAATAGTGAAATTCGCACAGGTTTATCACTTTCTTCAATCACTTCCATTCCAAGATTTTTAAGAAAACTAAAAATAAAGTATGAATCACATTTTATGTCACAAAAATAAAGCAACATTATCTTTGATAATAACTTGAATTGGTAGATAATTTTTTAAATTAATTCAATTATATTAATTGATTTAATGTCAATTTAATTAATTCAAAATGAATTCAACACAATTTGAAATTTTTCAAGCGTTACAATGGCAATAGGAAGATGACGATAAATCATTTTTTAATGTAAGGTTTGGTCAGGAAGACAGTTGAACAGATACTTAAATGTCATCAGAATTTTCGTACAATAAAGTATACCAAAAATTTCGACCCCAAACCAAATACTTTAACTCCTAAGATTTTGAAGGTTATCCTACAGAATTACATCGACAATCCATCAATTCTCACCAGAAATGTGGCCAAATCACCGAAAATTTCCCAAACCAGCGTGTGCAGGGCTAAAAAGAAGTTAAGTATTGTGACAAGAAACAAGACAATTGCTGCAAAATATCAAAATTATCAACCAAAGAGACTTCAAAAGGCGTGCAAACAGTTGTACTTGAGTGTTGTGCCAAGCGGTGGAAGAAAATTTATAATAATTAATAATAATAATAATTTTATTATCCCCTCGATCCCAGCCAAGTTCCAGGCAATGAATATTACAACGTAGTAAATGGCCATGAGACAAATGCTATTCATAAAATTAAACCTAAAGGAAAATTCCTTAAGATTTGAATATGGCAAGCAATTGCACAAAATGGAGGTGTCTCTAGACTTTACATCTATTATGGTACAATGAACGCAAGTGTTTAATTCAAAGAGTTTATTCGGAAGATTCTCATTCAATTCATCAACAATTACAAACAAAATCAGGATGTTCTGTTTTGGCCTGATCTAGCAACATACCAATGCGCAAAAGTTATGCAGAAGGATATTGTTGAAGAAAATATTGAATATATCTCAGAGAAAGACAGCAGCCCAAATACACCTCAGAATCGTATATATTTGGGCTTTATGCAAGCAGGAAATGAAGAAAGCCAGAAAAATCCCGTCTCAAATACCAAAGTTTAGAAGAAAATGAATTGAAATTTCAGAAAGAGCCTCGGAAAAACATGGTTTAAATCTATTCAGAAACTTTAAGAGAAAACTGTACCAAACTTCGAAGAATGATGTATATGCTTATATATATTATATATATTATTAAATTAACTTATATAGCTACAAATATTTATAATTTAATTTTGCGACATTAAACCTGGCTCATGCATTAGACAGAGAATTTTTTTTTATTTTTAAGTATTAGCAGGAAAAGAAATTTAGGGAATGAATTTTAAAACATAAGCAATTCTTGAAAGCAAAGTATTTAATAAACAAAGGTCATCATCATTTATAGATCTTGAAATGTAATTAATTTAATGGGAATCATTTTCTGAACTATTTGTTTTTAAACAGAAAATAAAATTAAAAGCAATTTTTATAATGTCTGTAATTAGGATTAAAACCTTGAAATCATACCTTTGATTCTGAAAGTATTACCTTATGATATAAAGAAAGTGAAGGCCATCAGCCTCTTTCACAAAATCCAATTAAAGAACATAATAACATAATAAGGGAACCCAGTTTAGACTATTCTAAAGTTATCCGCAATTTTTATAGTACACTTTGCGATCGCGAGCATCGCAACCAAATAAAATTGGTTATAATTATAATAATAGAAATATTATTAATAATGGTCGAATTAACTGCCTAAATTAATTACATTTATCCACCTATTGCTTAAATTAATTGCAATTATCCTAAATGGGACATATTTTTAATGCAGAATTAGCTCCTAGTTTGGGAGCCACTGATCAAAACTTATTCTTAAAATAGACTGGAGATAGAACAAGTGAAAATTTTTTAAAATTATTATTAGTGAAAATTTTTATATTATTGTTTGGGCGAAAGTCGATATTTTTGTAAGTAGTTATGACCAAGTACCGTATATTTGCAAGTATAAGATCCCCCATCATTTTTAAAGAAAAATTTTTAAAAAATGAAAATTATTTTGAAAATCACATTACAAGATATGATTTATTCTTTATAGCTATACATAACTGTATCTATCCGATGTCGGTGAAGGGCAAAAGTACTTCTCAGCTGCATGATTTCCATGCTTCAGCAACTTTGAGCTTAAATCTCAGTATATAAAAATCGTTTTTTATCTTCCAACATTTTTTATGAAAATAATGGGCATAAAGAATATTTATATTATAATTGCACGCCACAATTTAACCACAATTTTTTTTACTTCACAAAATATAAGAGCCACGTCACTTTTGGAGTAAAAAATAGAATTGGATTTTTATGATCACAAATATACAATTTATATATTTATATATATATATAATTTATAATGATGATATACGTCAATGGTTCAGTAGCTATTGGTGGTCAATAAGGATCTTGGTATATGATTAGAGTCTAAGCCAAAGTCTGCTTCAAGTAATTGTATTTTATTAATAATTTGTAGAGATACGACCCCTGAGAACGTGGAACTCCCCTTCAAAGCTGATAGTCGTTTTGGAATTGCGCGTTCAGGTTTAAATTGTAATGCACTTAACTATTATCTCCTCTCATCGGACTTTATGGTTAATTTAAAATTACCTTCCATTTTTAGTTTTTTTGTCATGATTTTCTGTTATCAAGAGTAAATTATAAGCCAGAATAATAGATCTTTTATGTCTTAATGATCTAACTAAAATATTAAGTATTTAAATCGTAAATATTTATTATCCAAACTCCTGCATTTCAAGATGTCGGCAAACATTTTAACCAAGAATTACATTTCTTGTCAAGGATGGAAATAATGTAAGTATAATAAGTTCAGTTTGTTTCCAAAATTTTTAATTTATTTATTTTACATATTTATAAATACATCTAAATATTTTATTAAAATTTAAGGGAAAACTAAGATTTTAACTTCTTAAAAATCTAAGTAATAATTACGTATTATTAATAAGTGTATTAACCATTTTGTTCAATTAATATGTTTACTTTCAAATTACACTTTTTCTAACCAATAGAATGTTTATATTGCTCTAGTATTACGGAAGACTTGGAGGACAGCACATTTGATGAGTAGAATAATCAATAATACAGGAACATCGTATGTTCAGTTCGTTATACTAATAGCTTACAACATTTGCATGAAAGTCTCTTCAAAAGGCAGATCCTGACCAGACCCAGATCAACTGGCTTAATAACGAAGGAAAATACTCTCTACAACGAACCTGAAAGTTTTTTTGTTTTTACCCATTAGAATTTTATTGTTTCTTAATAATAAGAATAATAAGAGCGTCATTTAATTTTTGTGCGAATATTTCTGAAAGAATGTAAATAAGGCTATGAATTAATGAAATTTAAATAGGTTATTTTTCTTAAATATTGATTATTTAGATAATTAAATAAGGACATCATAGAGGAACATCAGAGATGCATAATGCACTACTTTTTCGTATTAGATAAAAGTCAACTGTTACGGCTCATTCCATATATAATTTTTATTGGGAAGGTGTAGTATATGAGCGAGTAGTGCAGTACTGGTTCCAGAAATTTCGTTCTGGTGAAAAATCGACAAAGGACACTATCTGGTCAGGTAGACCCACTATCTTTTACGACGATGTTTTGAAAGAGGTGTTAATATCAAACCCTGGATTGACATGTCATGAAGTTGCTGAGAAACTTTCAGTCTCCAAAACAACTATAAATGACCACCTAAGGAGGATAGGCTTTGTCAGAAAACTGAATTGTTTGATTCCGCATAGTCTCAGAACATCATTTGATTGACCGGATCAACATCTGCGAATCATTGCTAAAAAAAGAATGAACTTCAGCCATTTTTGAAACAGATGATCCTATATCGTAATATTAGGAGAAAAAAAGGAGTGAACCATCATTACCGACACCAAAGTTGGGATTACATCCCAAAAAGCCAATGCTTTCATTACGTTGGGATTGGCAAGGTCTCCTCTATTATGAGCTACTTACAAACAATGAATTAATAAATTCCGAGGTTTACCACTTAAAATTTTACAGGATACTATTTTAGAAAAACGACTTCATTTGGCGATTAGAAAAGGTTGTATTCCATCATGACAATGCCAGACCACATACATCATTGATCACCACGATGATGCTGAAAGAGTTTGGCTGGGAAGCTTTATGGCATCTTGCCTACTCCCCAGACCTTTCAGCTTCAAATTATCATCTGCTTACATCGTTACAGAACTCACTAATGGATCACAGTTTCAGAAATGCAGAAGTGGTAAAGTTTCACTTCGAAAAGTTTTTAAATTCCAGGAAAAAGGATTTTTGGAAATCCGAATTTTTTTCTCTTCCAAATAAATGGAAAGAGGTCAGAAATAATAAGAGCAGTTATATTTTGGATTAAATAAATCTATTTTAAAAATCCTAAAGTTTTGAATTCCATTTTTAAAAAACGAAAAAACTTTCTAGATCCCCCAATATAAAACTACAGTCTTAAAATCAATAAATTTGTGCTTTTGAGGAATAAAGGTAAGAAAAAATATAAGAATTTTATTAAAGAATAATCATATTTGTAATTCATTTAGGTTGAAAAATACTTATTATTATATTATTATATTCGAGTTTTTTCAAAATTTACGTGAAAAAAACCTCTTGATAAATGGTTCACAATTAAGAAGAATTGGGTTTGGATTTTAATTAAATTACTTTTTAAAAATAAAGAAACTCTGCAATTAAAATAACTTTTGTTTATTATAAGTAATTTGTATTGTTTTTTTAATTTAAAATTAATATTTAAAAGTAAAGTAAGTAGAGAAGATTATATTCGAACACTAAGAGATTGTAAATTTTATAAAAACAGTGAATTGCGAACTGCGTAATATTGAAATTTATCTAATTAATTAAATAAAATTTGCAATTGATGTTGTTATTTATTATATATTATTTTATTATATTTTAATAGCAATGTCCGACAATTTGCAATTAATGCCATTAGAGCTGCAATCAAATCCTCTCATGATATATATAAAAACATATATTATAAGCGAATTAAAAACTTATAATTAAATGAGAGAAAAAAAATCCTTTTAAAAAAAAATTTTTAAGATGTTTTTAAAAGAAAATTAAAATTATTTTTTAATAATTTAATTAATTGTTTTTTTTAAAAATTAAAATTGAAGTTTATAAAGGAAAAAAAAGAATTATTTGTTAGAATAATCATAATAATTATAAATCAACAAAATGACTGGAAAAAATCAGAAAGAAGAAACTCTCAAGGAATTGCCAGGAACAAATAAAGAGAAGCAAACTGGAAATGGATATCCTGATGGGTCCTCATTGCATGAAAGAATCGAAGCAATTGAAATGACCGTAAACTCAATGAGCAATCTACTTTCACAGATTGCCGAAAAGATTGGACTAAAATCAAGCCAACAAAGGAAAGCTACGACGATTTGCTAATGCAAATTATTATAAAATTTTATTTTGAATAAATGTTTTCTTGTAAAAAACTAATAACAAAGTTACTATTAAATAAATAAATAAGGTTAAAAACTTTTATAACTTTCTATAAATAGGATATATATTTTATATAATAATATTTTAGTATATTAATATATATAATTTTAATATATTAGTAAGATAAAGTTACTATTATAAAAAATTTAATAAAATAATATAAAAATACAAAAACAGTTTACAATAACAGGTGAAAATGAACAGTATTTAAACCCTAGCAGAAATCTTACAAGAATAAAAACTAATTAAACAGAAGCCCGTAAGAAATTGATTAGAACTCGCAAATAGCCAGCATATTTAGGAATAAAAAAGAATAGACCAATTTCAGTGCAAAAAAGAGAACCAGAATTTGCATCGGCAGTGGATAATTCAAAAGGCAAAAAGTTAAACATTATATTAAGTAAATTTTTGTTTGTTAAATTAATCATTAGAGGATTTGATTATAGATCCCACTAACTAACAATACGAAAAAATTTTGATCTCACACTATTATTAGGTGAACCGATTCTCAAATAACTAAAACCTTTAAACTATAATTAGATTTTTAATTTTAAGTTAAAAGCGAATTAAGTAAATACTAAAGGTTGGAAAGCTACCTTTTTATTTTTTTATCTGATTTCCCAGTATCTTTTTTGCGTTCTACACGTCAAGTACGACGGAGAACCGAATTTTTCACTGAGGGCCCTTGAGAGTAAGATACCGATCTGACTTTTCTTAGTAATCTTCACATCTCCTTTTTTAACTTAAAAGTATTTTGTAACAATAATAATAAGTTTGTAGATTTATATCACAATATATTTTAGCGAAAAAATTTAGTTATTTCAGTTTATCGTTTAAAAGTTTATTTTGCAATCAATTTTTATTAAAGTTATCGCACGAAGCTTAATTCCGTTCATACGCGCACTAAAACCTTTTGAGTTATAAGAAGTTTATGTTATGTATATTGAAATTGGGTCTATTAAAATTTTGTTTTAAATTATGTGTTATTTAAACATTTAGTTTTAAAATTCAACTTTCTGTAAACAGTTGAAAACGGTTTGATGATGAATGTCAATGTCACCATTGATTTCATAGTTTTTTATATATCTTGTGACTTCTTGAATGATAAGTCGATCAGAACAAGATATATCTCTGACGCCAAAATTTTCTACCCAGATTCGACCGAACCATTAACAGACTATTCTTAAGTAATAAATCATGTTTTAAACATTGTTTAAATAAATCAACAAATAATCAAAACTTATGTAATTAATTTCGGTTTTTTATATTGTATATTTATTGAAAAAATCATTATTTTACTTTAAATTGTATATATTATCAAAAAATTTTGGATTAAGAAATGAGTGACGAAAATATATACTATCGACATTGTATCAGATATGAACTACTCTGAGAATACTGCCCAAACACTAGAAGAATTTACGAAACAACTTGGAGTCGACAAGCAACTGTTAGCAGGAAGTTACATAGATCAGGAAGATTTCTGAAAGTTGGAAAATGGGTGCCATGTTTAACAATATGCACGTCGCTTCTTGTTAGGCAAAGAAAGCCTTTTTATGGCAGGTCAACACTGAATATGAAAATTAAATTGCATACGATAATCCAAAGCACACTCATTCGTGAGTATACCCCAGTATGCCAGCAACTTCAACCATAAAAGTATATATTTACAGAAAAAAATATGCTCCTTTGTGTCTGGTGGGATATTATTTATTATGATCTTCTCTAGATTGTCGAAACCAATAATTCAAAATTTTACAGTAAACAGTAAACAAAAAATAAAGAAAAAAAGACTTTCAGGTCAAGGATCGCAATAAATATTTTACTGTTGACAATGCCAGACCTTATGTGACAAAATTTAGGTAGGACACAATCTCACAATTCAATTGGAAAGTGCGGCTTATTCCCTGGACCTGAAATTACCATGTTTCTGAGATTAGAGAATTTCCGAATAATTTTCTTGCTTCGAAACCCATGTCATTCTATTATTCTGGAATTCGTCAATTACCTTTAAGATGAAAAAATGGGATGGACAACAATAAATCTTATTTTGTTAATTTAATTTTTGTATCTGTTATGTAAAAATAAATGTATTATGTTTTTTATCGAAATGTTTTTACGCTAAAAAAGCCTAATACTTTTTCATTTCATTCAATCATTTTCACCTAGAAATATTCCTAAAGCTATTTACCAAATCCATCGAAAAGAATGTGCTTTTTATTGTTCAGGAAAACCATCAACGAAACTTTAAAGTCATTAATTAACAATGTACTTCAAAATAAATTATTATCAATACTGATTCTCCATAAATTATATCATGTTTTATTTAATTATTTAGACTGCAATAATAAAAAATTAAATATTAAATCGGAAATAACTAAAATCTAGATTGTGTTAATACTAGCTTTATGACGATGTATAATGCAATACGAAGGAATAGTTTTTACCGTTAACCGAATTTTCATTAATACCACATTCTTCTTTAAATAATTTACTGAAACTATAATTCCCACACCCGACATTAAAATCACTTTTCATCCAGGAGTTTTCGGGCATTTCGTCTTTCTTTGGCTTCGAAAAGAATGTTACCTTAATTTGTTAAGTAATGATAGCTAAAGACAAATCATCTACCTTATTAACATTATATAAAAAGAATAGGAATATTGCTATTCCATATACCGGAATGAAAACAGACCATGATTTTGATTTCGTCCTAACTTTAGAATAATTGACTGCATTAATTGAATTGGCTTTACGATCCTAAGTTTTACTAAATATTAAAATTATTCATTATAATCAAATACTTCATGATCATTTCTATCTCGAATTTTCGGAGGTATGAACTCTTAATTTGATTTGGATAAGAAAAAAATAATTCCATTATACATAATACCATTTTTATCTATAAATTCATCATTCATTCCTAATAAGTATAGAAGCATATTATGCATAACCTTCGGATAAATAATTCCTAATCCCAAAATCATCACCGATAAAATTAAACATGATTTAAAATGAATAGATTTAGACGTCATACCTACATTTTAATTTGAATTAAATCATTATTTACATAGAAATTTAAAACAAAACGATGCAAATTCTTTATAATAATTTATTATTATATTTACAATCTTAATCTATTTAATAAACAAAGTACACATCTTATGATACAATTATACTATTTAATATCAATATCAATTTTCAAATATTCAACTTTAGCACCTATTTATTGCTAAGATATCATTTAGAAATTCGAAATTTAAGTCATGTCCATAATTTAACGAATTGTAATGAGTTTGCAAGTTATACAAGTTTGGTATTAAAAAAGCTTGATTAACATTTCGAATGGTATCTTTATGATTCAATGCTCTTGAAAAAAACGTAGAGTCATTTGTTATTAATGACAAAGTATCATTTGAGCTAGTATTTGATTTATTACAGTCCGTTGGCTGCGTCTTCAGTTTATCTGAAGTGCATTCAGGAGAATTAATACACATTTGTTGAGTTTGGGTTGATCCACAGCAATGCGTCTTTAACATTTCAATAAATCGATGCTGAAGGGCATATATATCACTGGCACTCTTGAATTGCATGTGTTCTAGATTAATAGATATAGCTTTATTTATTTATATTAATTATATTTTAAAATAAAAATGAAACACATTATATGTAGAAATAGTAAAGACTTATTTATTAATTTTTAAGATTTGTATCAATCAAAGACTTTGAAGTTACGAGGCTACTAAAGTTCGTAACAGAAGCGATAATCTGAAGAATTTCTTTACAATTACTTTTTATTACGTTATCAATGAAATCCAAGAAATTTAGAATTTTCAGAAGTTCTGATTTGAACATTTATGACAAGTTTCTGCATCAGAGATTGTGCTCGAATCCCAATCGAGTTTGGCAACTATTGAGTGGCCGTAAGGACCGAACAAAGTTACGAAGGATCTTAATTGAAAACGGGTAAAGTAATACAGTCAACCCTGTTCAATATGAACCCTGTTTAATATGAACAGAATTTAATATGAAAATTTCAGTCAAAAATTGTTGAAAACCATATTGTTTTCATGGAAAAATACGTTTTATAATACGAACACTGCTTATTTT
>JBBMKC010216059.1:0-12598 GCA_037834085.1 Bipalium vagum | reverse complement strand
TCAATGCCTAATCGGATAAAATCTGTTATTAAAAACAAAGGTTATGCTTGTAAATATTAATTACAGGACCTATTTGTGTAATTAATCTTATTTTTTTAAATAAATGTTAAGAAATATGTACTTGTTTTAATTTTCTTTGTTTTCTATAGGTTTCCTAAACTTTCCGCGGGTATTGTACATATACGTGAAATTTGATCTCTTCGGAAAAAGTTTTGGTGTTAAATCTGGTCAAAAATTGGTCTAGAAATTTAACAAAGGTCGTTTGGATTTATTTTATAACTTTTAACCTGGAGATAAAACGATAATTTATTCGTGCGACCCTGGAAGTAAGTTATCATTCATTTTTAGGATATTTAAAGTGGAACCCAAACGACCAAAAATTGTTCTGTCCACGAGAACTGAAAATAAAATGATATCCTGTTTCTTCTTTTTAACAGACTGTCAATGTCGAAAGGTACACCGCAGTTTGCTAGCCATAGATCATTTCCAAAATTAGAAAAACCCGTCGAGGTCTGTTCATCATGACGCAGCACGGTTCATACAGTCCTCTCGAAAATCAGATGTTGTGGTCATGAAATGGTAGAATTGATGACATGTAGACCCCTTTCACCTGACTTATCATCTTGTGACATATTTTTGTCCATAACCACCAAAAAGAACTGAGTTCTTATTTTCGTCTTTCAAGGCAACCTACGTTCGGTAAATTTTTTCTCCACAAATCGTTCCATGCCACATTCTCACTTCATAGTAATACTTCCTCTTAAGAATTCGCTTAAATACGCAAACTTAATATTATATATTGTAAAATGCGGAAATAAAACACTGAACTAAAAGTTCGTGCGTCTTTTATGTACTATATATATACAGTGATATTTACAGCTGATATATCTTATCGATTTCGGGGAGTAATACAACATTTATTGATTTTGAAATTAGACTGTAAAATATATCTCAAAAATCGTTTTAATAATAAATTTTTTTGTTTTAATAATATGGAAAAGTTTGACATTTTGCGTCATTACTGGAAGCATCGAAGGAAGCGACTTAAAGAACATGCGGAATTGTGGAAAAAAGACTTGCCACCATTCTGTTTTCCTTACACAAATAGTGAAGGTTTTTCTTTACAAGTGGGCAAACTTTGGGCTCACCTTCGTAAATGAATAATTAGGGCTGGGGTACTGCAAACGAGGTGAGACACTCAACAAGACGGTTAAACAATGGGATTTTTCAATCATGGCGCTGGGTTTACGGAAAAACGTCAACGCAAGTTCGACGGACTCCTCTGAAATGTCCCTGTTTCCATTAATTCTAATTCCGTTCTATCCAAGAAAGAGACGTGTATAATGATCTGATTTTACAAAACATTTCTACAGACTAGATATTCTTATTAGTTTAATTACTCCTATTTTACAGGGGAAGTTGAACCGATTCACTGTTACTCTGTTTTGAATAACATTAATAAATCTATTTATAACACATCACTGATGCCCTTTGAAAACTTCTTTTCTAACATTTAAACATTAACCTGGATGAGCTGAATCAAGTTGGAAGGATATAGGTTCACTAAGGGATATTTAGAAAAGGGTTGTCCTGAAGCCATGAAAAAATTCATTTACGACATAAACTATATTCTCAAAAACACCCAAGATCCCTTTGAATCTTCCGATATTTATTTTGGCATCGGGGTTCACATCCCTTATTTAAACGTCTCGTTTCACTACGAAAAACATTATTCTTTTTAATAACTATTTACTATTGTATTTATAATACAGTCGACCCTCGATTCAGCACCACCTTGCGTTAATTACACCCTCGATTTAACGATACTTTTTTTAAAAAATTAAAATTTCCCTTGATTTTGTCTTCGTTCCAAAGACACTTTTGGAAATAACATTTTCACAATTTGAATCACGAGAAAATTCAGTCAAAAAAGGAATCTGAGTAAATGGATTTGATTGGTTGGCTTTGGTCAATAAATTTATTTCAAAATGTTGTCCTAATTTCCTTTTGTCCCTTACAGTCAACTGACGCCGTTTCCATTGTGAAGGTTCATGTTGAGCAGCACTTTTAGTCCTCCAAAAAGAGAAAATGTCAATATTTTGAAATAAATTGATTGACCAAAGCTGACCAAACAAATTTCGGAAAATAGTACATTAAAACCGTAACGGAATATCATCTCTCCCGTTTAATAATTAAAATATCAATATATGTCATCTGAAAGAGAACAAGATTCTTTTTACGAAACTGAAATTTTTTTTCGAATTAAGTCAATTTATAAAACGTTATTAACAAAAAAATATCAAAAAAGACTTGAAAAACATTCAAATTTGACATGGTAACCATAGTTACATAATGAAATAATATATTTAAAGAATACGTACACTAAGACATTTTTAAAATAAAATTTTAAGATTTTTAACCATAAATCAAACCCATACCCTATTTCTAACAATATTTTTAAGAACATTTATTCTTTCGCTCTAAGCCCTCATTTTCGCAATATTTTTAAGAATTTTTACGTCTTCCGCCTAATTCAAATATTAATTTTAAAAGATTTCTAACCCGAACCCTTATCCTAATCCGAATGTTATTATTATTATTATTGGTCCTGCAGGTAACGACAGCAGTATTCTTAACTACCGACAAGATTTGGAGTCCCAAGTACAACTAGTACTGGAATCATCGAATCGAGAGATTCAATAATGATTACAATTGACGATGGTATCGCTCCTGTGAACAATCAAACAGTAGATACAAAAGGATCGCGAGAAGCAAATGTTAAAGTGGTTCAATCAAATACAAGGTCGAAACATGTATGTTACTGGACAGAATCTTCAAGAAAAGGTAAGGAAATTGTCGTTGAAATGAATCTATTAAGAAAGAATTGAAAATGGTCCCAAAATGTTGGAAATTTGCTTTAAAATGGATGGCGCCATTGCCAACACCGCTGAAAACAGTTCAAAGAAAAAACAATAATTAAATTAATGAAGAACATTGTGGTTTTGCGGAACGGAAATGTGAATAGTCAATATTTCGATGCAATGACACTCTCGATATAACGTCATTTAGACTTGGTTCCTCGAGGTGTAGTTCAGCAGAGGGTCGACATTTATGACTTGGAATTGGGAGGCTTGCTGTCTCTCCCTTTTAGACGTGAGATTCATTTTTCCTCAAGTATCCCTTCTAACGATAAAAGAATTTCCTTTGATAAGTCGATGAAAATTAATCAAAAATGGAAATACACGGGTGGAGAGAGGGTACCCTCCATGTAAGCCAGGTCTCGATGAGAGTTTTCAAAGTCCTTCTTCCGTCGATCTCGCTCTGACAGATGAAACTCTCTTTTATTTATTTAATATGACCCCATCACTCGAAATCATTCCCTTTGGAGAGAACGTAAAGAACAATGGCTCACTAAACCTGTACTCATTACAAATATCAAACGGGAAAACAACCTTCTTTCCCACTTCCTCATATCTCTTCCTCATCACACTCCTCACGCACAATCTCCAACATAATCCAAATTATTGCTTATCAAATCAATCAGCCACAGAGGGCTTCAAATCTAAAAACCATGATTCCCGTTCTCCCCCTTACCCTTCTCCACCTCAATCATCAGTCGTGAGAAAATTCCAAAGAGAAAACCTTTCACTGTTGGACAATGGGCTGCTAAGCCCAAAATAATAGATTAATCGATTGATCGGAAAATCGATATTTTCCCGATTAATCAAAGAACCGGCGATGCGTGGGTGGATATCAATAATCGGTCGCTCCTTCCTCGGACCTCTTCCAGCTCGATTGAAGCCCTGAAAACGACCTCTCCTCTTTTTTTTTTCTTCCGCACATCTGTCAAACAAAATCTAGAATGATTTCCTTGAGAAAGATTCAATGGGGTCATGATCAATTAATTGGAAAATCGTTCCTGCCGACTCTTTATATTAAAATACGACGTTCTCCCGCGAGGGACAGAGCGAAGTGGGTCAAATCGCTTTTAAAATCGAAGGGCAGCACTTTTGTCACTCCCCGACCATCCAAAGCAGGACCTGTGAGAGGACCCTTATGTCAAAGTCATCCTTTGAACTGACACTCTTTCGATACTTGATCCGTTGTCCCTGGCGAAGACGCGAAGTAAAAATAATTTATCGATTCGATCGAAATCAATGGGAAAATCATTACGGTCGATCGGATATGTGATTATCGAATGAAACGAGAAAAAACAACGGCCTCCGGCGAGGGACGAAAAGGGTAAAAAAGCGCTTTATTAAGAAAAGTGAAACACGTTGGTGATTAACACGATGGTGGCAACGCAAGGCTACGTGAGACGCGTGTCCGTGGACCACGGTCCGTGAAGAGATCAGAGTTCTAAGAGTATAGCAATTGTCTACAATGGAATACTTTCAAAATGACTACGACGAGACAGACCTCCACGTCTTCCTGCCGTCCGCCCGTCTGCCGGCCGGCGCGGCTCAGTCGAACTTGGACTTGCCCTTGCTCTGTCGCTCGACCTTCTCAATACTGATGAACACCCAGCTCAGCAGAGCGAAGTAACCCGACGGAACGATCATCTGCAACGAAAGCCGAATTCAACGCAACGCCACCCCAACCAAACGCAACTTACCGCCATGTAATCGTCGAGCCGGAACTGGCTGGCCGCCGTCAGCAGCATGAGCAGCATCAGACCGAGACAGGCGACCTTGCGCGCCGTTGCGCCTCCGACAATGAGCGTCGTTCCCAGGATGAGCTCGACCACGCCAATGCTCTGCATGTACACGTACGGCTGGGGATTGAGTCCGACAAGCTGTAGCGGGGAAACCTGGGTAAAGTTCTTGTAGGTTTTTATCTGAACGGTCAAAGATCGTTGAGACGGCTACGAAAACCAGCGGAACAGCACTCACCATTTCCTTGTACAGGTTGGCGTTGATCTTGACGGTCTTCATGATTCCGGGTATGATGAACAGCAGACCCATGACGATGGACGAGATTCGAGTGCCCAGTTTCGTTGACATCGGCCCACTGGAGAGAAACGGTCCAAAAGTGACAGTCAAAGCACAACAAAACGATGAAAAGTTCAAAAATCGATCGACAAGAAAACAGGGAATGTTCAAAAGTGTGCGTTTACGTGTACTCATAAATCATCCAGTAAAACAAACGACTTTTAATTTTATTAACAAAGGAATGATAAAGAATTTTTACGGAAATTTTAACAGAAAAATATTTACTTTTTCCTGAAAGAATTTTCGGCTATTTTTATTTTTTCTTTTTTTAATTTTATAAAATAATTAAATCAATAAAATTTGTCTGCTGAAAATCGATCTTACCGAAATAACTAAGTTAATTTTATTTCAGGACTTTTGAATGCATTTCTCAGTTTTCAGCTGCCTTTTTTTGATTCTGTCCGATTCTGTCCGATTATGTCATAATTGTCGGTTTTGACACCTGCCAGTCATCTTTGGTTAGATTCTTAAGATAAGGGTATGGATCATGTCAGGGAATCAATCCACGAGGTGTTGAGTCAAGGTCAGTTTTTAAAAGTGAGTTTTAATTATGTTAATAATGGTTTTGGTGTTAATTATTATTGATAATAATAATAATAATGTTGATTAAAATTGAAAATATTGATTAAATTTTAAATATTGACTGAGATAGAAATTACTCATGGCAAAACTGCTAAAGATATTTATTTACTGTCCAGAATGTTGGGCTTGATTTATTACAATGGGAATCAGTAAAAGACAGACAAAGTAAGAAATAAGTTACCCGATCAAAAAAGTTGCTCTTACTCTGAGAATTAATTCATCGTTGAAAAAGAGCGAGCGGACAGGTCGGCTAAATTATGTCGAAAGTTCCCTATATACCATGGTAAGTGTTGGGATCTACAGTAGAATTAGCTTTCACCATTAAAAGCTCACCGGAAGGAACACCTCAAAGCTTGCATAAGTGTCCAGAGAAGCCATAGTTAGTCTCCAGTAAACGATGGAGATCGAGAAAGAATTGATTGGACTTGAATCAATAGTCTTAAGTAACTTGGATTGAAGATATTATTAAAGCTTTTGAGTTGAGAAATTATGTTTTGTTCAGGAAGCTTTTTGGCGTGATAAATATTTCGTTTCAATGATCGCTTTAGGCATTTCACGGGTGACCGTTGAAACAATTTTTTAGCATTTTTTGTTTTTTGATGTAATCGATTTGTATTTATTATCCGATTTGCTGGTTCCTCGTTGATTTTTTTTAGTACTTTATCCGTATATATTGATGGAACACTCACTCGTTTTCCTAGGGGTGCGATATTATCGAGAGTTTATTATATATTTTCTATTTTCTCAAAACTTTACTTGGGACGTTATCAAATGGGAAATGGGGAATTTTTCTTGATTATCATTTGATTAGGTTCGCTCAAAGAATGGAATAAATTTATGTCTAGGAAATGAAATGAAATGTAAGAATTAAGATTTAAATATTCCTAAGGAAAAAGAAATTTATTTCGTCAACGATATAGGAGAAGGAATACATTTCATATTTCTATTTTCCTAAGAATAGTTCCAATGCTCGCCATGATATCTTCAACGATATTCCCAATAATCATTTCCACATCCAATGTTTATGCCAATGTCATTTTCCACCAAATGATGTCATGCGTCTACGACTATTTCCAAAGCTCTGCTTCTTTGTCCTCGATTCAGTGTTCGGTCCAATGTTCGGTGACTGAGTGCAAAGCCTTTCGATTCGATGCTCTGACCTCACTGTGCACCTTATATGCGTCCCATGAAATATGTCTGTCCAATACTTGTTCGAGTGTGAAAATATTTATCAAAGATCGATATAATGGGGTGGTTTGTATTTTTATTTCTCTTTTGTCTTTCATTTCTCATTTATATT
This sequence comes from Bipalium vagum, assembly GCA_037834085.1. Taxonomy (NCBI): domain Eukaryota; kingdom Metazoa; phylum Platyhelminthes; order Tricladida; family Geoplanidae; genus Bipalium; species Bipalium vagum. The sequence continues at coordinate 5,725 of JBBMKC010216059.1, read as the reverse complement.
CGCAGTTCAACATTGATCAATCCAACCCCCGGTACCAAATATTAAAAGATAGTAAGAGCAAAAAAGAAAGTAAAAGCTACTATGGTTATGCAATAATCAATAAAGACCAGGCCTCTGTTTTAGCAGTGAGTAGGCAAAGCTTCCCCTTCATCGTTTTTGGAATTTACGGACAGTCCAAATTGCTTGCGATACCACTTAGGAAACCTTTACAAGTTTTGAAAAACATTGATTTATTTTTCTTGAATGGAAAGTTCAAGAAAAATTTTTGTCTGGAAACCTGGTTTTAAAAAGAAATTGATTCAAAAATGAATAATGCAGTTTACGAAATAACAGATGGGGACTTTGACTTCAGGAGGTTGAAAGAAAGAATAGAGACATACAACTGTAGTTTTTGTAGTTAATACCCCAGAGCAGGCCAACAATTGGAAATTGTTGAAAGAATTGCTGAATCTCTTCGGAATTTGTCCAATGCGGAGGAAAGATTTTGTAAGCTGGAGCTTCGATGGAAACCTTTGCAAAACTATTATGAAGTTCAAATCGGAGAAATGTCTTGATCAGTTTTAGTAACACTCTCACACTGAATATATGTGCATTATGAATATTTTTATTTTATTTTCTTCACCATTTATTTTGATTCTATTCTCATGGTAACGAAATGATCTATTTTTATTTAAATGTTTTAAAGATTTTTTTACCAGTTCATCTTTATAATGGGACAGAGTATATATCGATTCGGATTATATATTCCTTAGGAAATTTTGTAATCACCTTTCCCATTTCCGGAAATTTTTCAATCAGTGAAAATCCTTTAGGACCAAACTGATCCTTAAGCCGAAGAAAGATGCATTACTTCAACAGGTGGATGAGTCACGTGGGCCAAGGCCGGGCTCTGACTTTTTTTCAATGAGTGTTCGAAATGCGACAATAGTTTAAAGCAATTATTCTAGAAAGATACTGAATTATTTTCTGATGAAAAGTCATTTAAAGGAAACAAAATTTACTTTAGATTTAACCAAGGATTTTTGAGAGAATATACTAAGCATCCAGACGAAAATACACTTAGAAAGAATTATATCAAGCCCATTTATACAAATAAAATTCAAAAAATGAAGAATATTGTCCGTGAACACCCAGTTGTCTTTGTAATAGATGAAACTACAAATATCTAACAAACGTTATACTTTTTAAATTATCGTATTACCATTTAAGTTTAAAAACCTGTTACACCAATGATTCAGTGGCTGTTAGAAATTCGAAAAAGTTAATTGAGTGTAAAGTATTAAAGGTTTTATTGTTCAACGTTTAAAAAATACAGTTTTTTCCCATCGAAGCATATAAAGGCTTAGAGGGATTTTCAGAAGAAAAATTAACCGCAAGCTTTGACAAAAACGCTGGTACCAAAGAATTGATATATGAAAAAATACAGAAATTCGACATACAGCAGAGTGAATACATTTATTGTCTGTTGATGTTGAAGATTGTTTTTTTACTCACCATAAATTAATGTTATCTGATCGTATACAGAACGATCTTCTTTCCTTTTAAGTTACTTTATAAAAATTATAAAAAAACCGAAACCTTAAAACTCAATAATAATTTTAAAATGAGACTCAATAATTTAACTGTAAAATCTCAAAATATTCATAATTAATGAATCATAACTCCAAAGAACTTATTTAAATTGATAACTAAATAAATAACTCCAAAACCAATAACAACTTTAAAAACTTTATAGCAAATTAAAAAAGGAAAATTTATCTTTAACTTCACTCAATAATCCAAATTTTTTAAATTCTCAAAAATTTTGATTTAATTGAATGATTTAAACACAAAATATTTTTTTATCAATTTAATAACCTCTAAATTTCAAAAACTTAATTTAGTAATTTTAAAAAAGATCTTAATCGTAAAAATCGAAATAAATAATTAAAAATAAAAAAAATCGTAACTTTAATAATTTAACTCAATAACTTAATACTTTTTAGCTCGGTAATTTTTTAAGACATGTTTCATTAATTCTACACTTCAAAATTATTAGGGATCATGATAATTTTGACCTGAGATCTCTACATATCATGAGAGGTTTGACATCCAAAGGGTCATGGGACGAAAAAAAGAGATAAATAGAGGCCTCGTAACAATCTGACGACAAGGAAATAGTCCAATATCCACTACTCACGGCATATTGGAGGAAATACTCGTCATAGAGGTGTTCCTAATTCTTATCATCAGAGTTGCCTGAAATACTAAGGCTCAGAAGTATGATGGCGAAAAGACAGAAAAGGATTAGGAAAACTTGTGCTGAAATCTTTTTTTCTTCTGAGTAAAATTTTATCTTTATAGGTAATTCTTTATGGCGAAGGGATTTTTTTGAGTAATTTTCATGATAGTCGATTTTATTTTTCCCATATTATTTTTCTGAGGGAGTAATTCCTGAAAACCCCACAAATACTACAACAATCTATCTTTACTCCGAGAAACAATAAATTGAAGAGAATTTTATAATTTCATGAATGAAATTATCAGATTGTTTGACATCCGAGGATATGAGAAAGATCCAATTGAAATCTCTTAATAGAAAATTAGAAATAATGAGAGTAGAAAAAAATGAGTAAAAATTGTTTAATATCCGGCATCAATTTATCAAAGTAATTGGGGAAAAATGGTTTCATATCTTTATTAGATGCATAATAATAGAATTGAAATTTAAAATTAAAGAAATTGGAAAATGACATCTAAAGAAATTCGAAGAATTAATGGCATTGAAAGGCTATGCTGAATTTAATGTAGAGAATACCATTGTTAATCTTTCAGAATGTAAATTAACGGACAAAGGGAGGGAAATTGTAAAATATGGACTAAATCACGGCATCAAAGCAAACATCAATTTCACCAAATCAAAAGCGAAAATTGAAAAGCTATGCCAAGATATGATAACAGATGACAATAAATGAGAAATTTAAAAAATAAAATATCAAAACGTTGAAGAAAGTAACAAAACATATATCAAAAATAATAAATATCTGAATAAAAAAGAGGAAGAGATAATGAAAAAATTGACCAAAAAAAAAGATCTGATTATTACAACGTTTGCTAAAGAAAACGGCTGTCATAATGAACAAAGACCAATATTTAGATAAAGTTAATAGGGTACTGAATTGTGATAAATTCGAAAAATTAAAGCTTAAAAGCAGCAGAATACCAATCCATATTAAAGACGAGCAATTAATCAATAAATTGTTTAAAAAAATTCGATAAAAACAAGAATATAAAAGATCAACGTTTAATAAAAATATTAATCAGTCAAGCAGCACAGCCGGTTAAATAACATGGTTTACCAAAGAGTCATAAAGAAAATCAACCACTAAGGTCAGTACTCTCAATGATAAATAATGCCCAATATAAAGTTGCAAGAGTGTTAGATGAATTGATAAAGCAATTGAAGAACAGCAAGTATAAAGTGAAAGATACAATTGAATTTTACAATTTCATTAATACTTATGAGAAAAACCAAATAATGAATATTTGGTATCATTCAATGTATCTAGTCTTTTCACTAATGTCCCTATTTCAGAAACAATTGATATGTGCATTGATTTGTGGAATGATAAAGGAAATAAAGAAATCATGGATGACATAACTCTAGGACAGTTATTAGAATTTAGCACCAGAAATGTATCGTTTATGTTCAACAACGCAAATTGATGGAGTAGCCATGGAATCGCCATTTTGACCAACATTATCATCAATATTCATGGACTTCTTAAAAATGAAAATTCACAACTACCAAGGAAGTAAACCACTGGCTTATAAAAGGTACCTTGATGATGTCTTTAAAATATTCGAAAGTGAAAATCACATCAATCCATTTTTAACATACATGAATAGTCTACACGAAAATATTAATTTCACGATGGAGAAAGAAAGAAATGAAAAATTAAAGATTAATATATTTAGAAAAGAGACGGATACAGGATTATATACGTCAAACAATAGTTTCTGTGAAGAAAGATATAAAAGTGGATTAATCAAAGGAGTAATTCATAGAGTATGGTCTTCAACATCAGAATATAAAGAGAGAGAGATAAGGAACTGGATAAAGTTGAAAATGAATGCATTAAAAGATAGAATAGATCATCAATCGAACAATTAGCATATCAATAAATGAAAAAGAAAACGTTGAAAGAAAATAGAAAGTAAGAGTTCAAAAACGTACTTAAAATAACATTTTTAAAGGATTTAGAACTTTCAAAAACAATAGAAAAAAACCAGAACGAGTAAAGTTTAAGATCATTCATTGAATATTTTGTGCGAAAAGGCAAATTTGACGATGAAGAATTTCGAATCATTAAAGGGTAGTTTTTTTAATTGGTCTAGGATATTGCAATGTTGAGCCTTTTATTATTTTTTTAAGGACCAACAGAATTCTCACAATCTTGTGTCCTTTTCCCCATCTCTATTTGCATAACCTCGGAACGCATCTAGTACGCAAATTGAGCTTACTTTCTACATAGTGTTTTGAAACTTATCATTTTCTAAGTGAAATTAGGCAAACATTAATTGTTGTCTTATTCTAAAGAAGCTTCATCATTGTGAGAATCTAAAAATATCTGAGTGACATATTTATTTTTTTAATTTAACTTGTATTATTATTGAGCGGAAAGATTTTAATAATTAATTAAAAGTGTAAATTAAGCATTTTTAATAAAAACAAATTAAAATTTTAAAGCTCAACATATTCGAATAAAATGCGAAAATTTTATATGTGAAAAGTATTAAAATTTCATTTGTTTTAATAACAAATTGAACAAAACAGAAAACGGTTTGAATAAATAAAATTTTATGGAGACTAATGATTTTTTAGCAACCACTAACAATCATACTGGATGAGGATTAATAAAATCAATTTCCATACTGTTTAAGTTTAGATAGGCAGCACAAACTTACCTATTTGCAATAACCATAGTCATAATCAGTTATACTCAGTGAAAATGAGGATGCCTTCCTCCTAATTGACTTTTCTCGGAAGTAAATTTGCTCCTAAGCATTCTGATATTCCAACTTGAAGACTTCCATTTGTTTCCAAATAAAACAGGAGTGTCACAGAAATGACAATGACATGCAACGTTTAATGTGCAAAGTATGTTATAAATTGTTTAAAGAAAAATCCTAACAATTTCCTGCTTGTCCCTCAAAAGGTATCTCGTAGTTTCTGTGAGAGGTACTTTGAGATAATATTTTCAACAACATAAGAGACGACGCACTTCCTCACATTCCTCCTTCAGTAAAGATGTTTGGTTTCAACTCCTGTCTCCAAAAAGTGCAAAAAATTTACTCAATTTTATTTGATTTTGAACCAACAAGCTTTAACATTTGACTATCAAATCATCATCCTCTCAGCGTATCTTGAACGTGGCAGGTCGTACCATTTGTTCTCTGTAAAGTATGTCGTGGGTCCATTCGTTGAAGAGGTTTTCCACAATTATGAAAAAACAGAATAATTTTTAAAAATGAATCCAGGTGACCTTCGAAAAAATAATAAATAAAATTAATGAAAATTCTGAAAATAAAATAATTAATTAAAATTTAATTAAAATGGTATTCATTAAAACAAAGTAATAATTATATTTTTTCGTAAGCCTTTTCTCATAGAATGTAAAGTCAATCAAAAAAGTGAGCTTGAAGTCAGGGTATGCATTCTTCAGATTTCAACCCCGTAAGGTTG
>JBBMKC010216048.1:0-12600 GCA_037834085.1 Bipalium vagum | reverse complement strand
TTTATCCAAAAAAAATTTTTCAAAACAATAATGCCCCACCCTTTAATAATACCCCACCACGTGGAAAATACTGATTTATAGCGGAGAAAAGATTAATGCCCCATGGGCAATTATTTCAAGTTTTAGAGTAATATAGTTTTTAAAATAATTTTTATTAAATTTAAAGTTTTCTTTTAAAAATTAATATTAATAAAAAATTAAATTCAGTCACAGATTGTTTATTACCAAGATTAACATACTTTTTGTAATACAAAATTTTGAATTCTCCATTGATTTATCAAATTAAATAATCTGAATTTCAGTTTGCAAAGCTGTTTTGAAATATTCGATGAAAATTGATCAAAACTATTGATTAAAGTTTTACTAATTCCATTTAACAAAAAATAGGTTTTATTATTTCTAAGTACTTAAATATTCACATTTAAATACTTACACAAATAAAAATAACTCTTTTCAGATACTAAGAAAATTAAATAAAACGATAGTTCAGTTGAAAATTACATTTTAAGATACATATAGAAAAATGCAATTTCAACATTTAAAAGATAAAAATAAGGAAACAATGGGTGTTTCCTTAAATTTTCCGATATAACAGACTAATAAAATTTCAAAACACCGTATAAAAACAATTTTGAAATTGATTGAAAACAGAAATCAACGATATTTTAATCAATGTATTATTTATAAATGAGTCAGATTAATATATAGAATCTTATAATAGTCAATGTACATAATCAGTGGAGAAATATTTACAATAAATTTTCTATTTCCTCTTCAGACTTATTTGGAAAGTCCTGATTTCAATAAAAAATATAAGAAAAGTAAAGGAAAAAATTCAAATATTACGTAGAATTTAATGGAAAATAAAAGCAATCGCTTTATGTTGTGATTTAGGAAGAGAAAATTTATTCCGTTGTCGTTATTAATTTGGTGTGGATCGTCGATCTTCGTCGATTTATAACTGAATATTCCAATAATTGACAATACAATCAATAAATCAATACCTGTAAATATTACACTCTCTCAGATTAATAATATTATCGATCTCACTCCACATTTTATGTCTAACTTGATGATACAAATCGGCATAAGTCTCAATCATTTTATCTACCACATACACAACTTCCTTAATTATTATTTATAAATATAACATTTTGCTAATTACATATCGATTTAAAATATTACCTCAGAACCGCGCTCACTACAAAATTCTGTACTTTCACATTTACTGTAATCATATATTTCTCTGTAACACAACGTAAAAGCACTTGTTAAAAATGTGTACGTCTTGGCATCTACTACCGGATCTTTATCTAAACATTCATTTTCTATCGGAACTGATGATAATCTCTGCCTATAGATATCACACTGAGGATAACTCAATGGGAAATTAGTATCTGAACCGAAAGTATTACATAAATTTTTGTAATGCTTTTTTTCTTTCTGAGTCATTTTACAAGAATAGCATTCAATCCTAGTAATTAAAATTATTTTAAAAATATGTAATACAATATTATATTTCAACCGTATATCGCCGTCATATCTAACAAATGTATTCTTAACTTCATCTTGTAAATTATTTAAAACTGGTAAAATCAACAATTTCATATTTAAAAAAATAAATAAATTGAAACATTAAAACAATTGCAAAACAATACAAAATTTAAATTATTTGATCAAATTTGAAGTTTTAACATTAAAAAATGAAAGCCAATTTGAAAACCATCCTTGATCAAATGGGTTATAGAACGATCCATTAGCATTTTGCAAGTAATTATATTTCTTCCATTTTTGGGATTCCATTAATGTTATATTGTTGATTGATTGCTTGCACTAAATTTTATTATTAAGCAAACTAATATATATTGTGAATTTTTTCAAAATTATTACCATAAAAAAATTGATTGTGAATCCAAGAACTAATCCTAAGCAAATAACCAAAACTGATAAGACTGATGCTGATATAGATAACGTTGTTTTTAAATAAGCTGTATACATCAAATAGGCAGCACAGATATTAACCAAATTCATAAAAATAATAAAAAACAGAAACCAGACCCTGAAATTATAAATTAAATATAATTAATCATGACATTAAAAAGTATCCACTTGGTTATACGATATTCTATCAAATAATCTCTTCAGAAATACAATGAAATTTTTTATAAATTTTTTTTAGATAGATTCGAGAAGAAAAAGGGAAGCATTGATTAATCACAAAATATTCCAAGATTATAATATATTTTCTTTTTTGAATAAAAGAACAAAAATTAGACCGAAACAAGTGTAATGATATTTTTTGGAAAATTCAAGTTTGAAACATTAATCTTTATTACTGGATTGCAGGTTTAATAATTTTATTACTTTCCTTATATAGTTCAATCAACCTTTTCATAAATTAACCATTCCTAGTTATCATTGTATTAAACAATTTGCAAGTCATAAATCATTCTAGTTTATTTGTTATTAAGAATTTGGTTAGCACTCTCATTTATATTTTTTATTACAATAATATTTTAAAATTTTCGCTGTAGTTGATATATTTTATTAATTTAAACAACTAAACTTTATTTTTAATTTAATTCAATAACTTAGGCTCAAGTTTTACTCAAAGTTTTGGTATAACTCCAGTTTAATTAACTGAACTTTTTAAATTTGAATTTTTGAAATTGAAAAATAATCTAATAAATTTACAGTTAATTAAACTGAAGTTTTTCCGAAGTTTTAGCAAGCATTAGAAACAAAACATTAATAAATTATTTGATACAAATTCATAAATGGCGGTAATTATAACCTTATTAATATATATTCAAATTGAATTGTTTCATAAATTTTCTTTTTTTTAGATAATTTATTATTATGGATCTGATATTAGTATTATTAAATGATTCTTGTTTCTGTTAGATTAATATTAATATCTGCATCACCAGAATTATAAACAACCGCAATTACAATCAACAACATCAGTGAGAATCTTAATGCAATAAGAAAGAAAAGGAAAGAATTTACATGATTTTCATCTGCTTCCAACACAAAACTTACCTATTACGTTTCCCAATACAATTTCCAACATATGGACAATGATGATCCATCTCGTCAACGCATCGATCACATATTCTACAATGTCGAGAACGAATCGGTTTCACAACTTTACAGCTATGACAGATTTTATTGATCGGGTTACTGAGGTCTTTCAGTTTTATGTTCTTGAAGTTTTCTAATGATTTGATCTGAAAAGACAAATAACAAACAACGCCAATGTCATTCAAAGTGACACCACAATTGTCAGTACCTCAGAAATCAGACCATTGTAATTGGTTTCCGCATGCTGAATGTAGCCCGGGTTTCTGAAGCTCGACAGCAGGAAGCATATCCACATTCCACATTGAAAAATGACCAGTAAAAGATTGACCAAGGGTGCCTGGTCAATTGAATAAGGTCGGATCTGAAAAAAAATTCCTTTTCAATTTTCCGTTTCTTATCAAAATCGAAAATCTAACCACATAAAAATAATATGGGTTTCCCCATAACAACGTACAGGCAAGAAAAAATAACAATGGAATACGACTTTTGCTAGGATTACCCATGATTTTATATCTTAAACGCAGACAATCAAAAGACACGAGACAACGACAAGAAACTTTACTTAATTCTCGTCAAGATCGACATGTTTCCAACACGCATTTTGATGTGGTATTTCAAATATTCCGTTAGCAGCCAATATTTTCTACCCGCCGCCAACATTAGCGGTGTCTTGTTATTGCTATCGTACACATTGATTTCCACCTTGTCTTTCTCAATCAAATCAGATACGCAACTTATGCTTCCAGACAAGCAAGCGAAATGTAACGGAGTTTGACCGTAATTGTCTTTCTGATCACAATTTAATCCGAAAAAAATCAACAGTCGCGCCAACTCTGCATAACCTAAAAATTTATAACTCACATTTTGAAATACTGGCTTTATATATTTTCCAACTACAATGTATATACAATTTTGTAATAAAAAATTGAAAAATATAAATGTAATTTCTCATTTTTGCATTATTGATTTTTTAACTTTACAATAATTTAAACATCTGTTTTAAAATCAATTTTTAAAAAAAATGATTTCTAAATTATTTATCAATTGATTTTATGACCAGATCTTTTAAAATCCTGTTACACATTAATAATGAGTAATCTTTAATAAGAAAAATCAAACCGTGAATATAAAATTTGATTAACACATGCGCTCGTCACTGTTTCGTCATATGGAGCAACTAGTGATGATAACTGCTCGTCTTTAACTTAATAACGTTACAAAAAATGATTCGGAGTCTCAGAAAAAATTTTTCTGTTCTCAAAAATAACGTTGCTATCTTGAGAATATAAATATTGTTAGTTTCAACTGAAAATTAAATAACAGAAATAATTAGTCTGGTGGTCCATTATTTCTGGCTCAAATGTACTAGAGATTTTAATCAAACGTTTCATTTGGTTTCCATTCACTTAGTATAAGATTTCTTGGTACCAGACTTGAAAAAGTAGCTTCGAATTTGCAAATTTCAGCAATAATTTTTCGTTTCGCTTCTCTTTGGTAATGTATAGTAGAGCATACTGGCCACAGTAAACCTCATTCTTCTATAAAACTTATTAATCATCCAATTAGACAAATACACGCACTTTGTATACACAGGTATTTCATTCCAAAGTACACTATCAATTCGTTGGTAACTTAAATAGCACACGCAGAATCACATAGATGATTATTAAATAAAATTAACGTTTATAATAAGCTTATCCTCGAGTAAATTTCAAAAAAATTAACTATTTATCGATGAAAATGTAGTTTATAGTAAATAAATAATTTTATCAATTTAAATCAATGTTTTTCGAAATTATCTTTTTTATTTGTCAATAACAATAAATAATAACGAAATCTCAAAACAAATTGAAAATAAACAGACCAGAAACGTTTCAGAACGCACACACATCCAAAATCCATAAAATAATCACTTAAGTGTTTATCTGGCAGAGAAAGAGCTAACAACAAATACGAAACATGTTTACATTCACAGTAATTCACCTCGTGTTTTGTTATTGATGGAAAATCAATAATTTTCATTAAATACTTTTCTTTGAAATTGTTTCATGTAATGATTTAAATTGAATGAAAAAGTATACGTTCAAAGAACATTAATAAATGATGTTTATTTAATAATAATCTATTTTATAAAGATAACATAAAATATCAATAATTAGAGGTATATTATATTTATTTAATTAAAAAATTTAATTAATTGATGAGCTTAAGTTCTTGATTTTTTCCGTAAAGAAAATTTAAAAATCAACAAATTAATTTAATTTATAATAAATTCGTGTAAGAAATCAATAACCTTTGTAAAGTGCCCAGTGCAGAGCATTGTCACCTTCTAAATCCGTTAAAAATATTTTAGCACCATTAGATATTAAAAAAACGGATCCAGAGAGGTTCCCATATTGAGAACCTAAAAAAGGATTATAAAAGTGTCAATTATTTCGAGTGGCATACACATAATTAACGGGGTCACTCCTTTAGTGTCCATAGCGTTTATATCGGCTCCTTCTTTCAATAAAAATTGAATTATGCTTATGTTTTCAATTGTACAGGCCCAATGAAGAGGAGTTTGCATCAAAGTATTTTTATTATTTATTAATATTGTCCATTCAACTTTTTTATCTTGCATATAGGAGATAGAAATCACAATTCATAAAAAATTGAATCTCAAACCATTATTGCTTTCATGAAAATCTTTCAAAAATTTGAGCACCTCTAAATTTCCTGAAAGGCATGCCCAATGAAGTATTGTGTCATCGGTTTGGGAAACTTTTTCATACAACAAGGAATAACCATGTGACTGAATGGCTTTCACTATATCTTCTCTATTTCTAAAGCACTTATCTAAGAATTTGTATGGAAATAAGAAATATAATAACCCTTGTTTGATAATATTAAATAAATAGTTAAATTTATTCGATTCTGAATTATCAAGTTTTGAGTTTGAAGGATTAAAATGAATGTGATTATGTGATTCATAATTTACTAGTCCTAGACTTTTCAAAGTTAATCGGACAATGTCATTTACAGAATGCAAAACAGTATTCATAACATAAAATTCAGTTAAATTAAAATATTAATAATGTAATTAAGACACTTAAACAATAGCAATTTTAACACGACTATCAAAATCGAATTAATATTGAGATAAATTACCTTAATTATATCAGTGTCTTATTTTATATAGTCCTGACTTATTATCTTTTTATTTAAGGTTGGTTTCGGATGAGTAAAGCCTTAAAAACTGTTGAGCTTAGATTATTTCATATTTGAACTTTATGGTTATTTATAATTTTATTTTTGTATTAAAATATTTTGAAAGAATTACTCTTCAACTTGTAATACTTGTAAAATCTTTTTTGCAATTCTGTCTAAAATATAGTTAATAATAATGCATTAATGATAAATGCTGTGATTTGATATTTTTTTAATAATTAATTTCTGTTTTAAAAAATTTATTAAAAAGAATTATAATTAGTTATTAAAAATTAATATTATATAATTTTATTAACTTTAATAATAATATTTATACGAAAACAATCAAACTTAGCTATGGCAGTGAAAATTGTTTGAGTTTAACAATTATCATGTTATTGCTCGTGGTTTCATTTAATGATTCCTTATGGAAGAACACTAAGAAAAAAAATTCATATACTTCGTTATAAATTTAATAATATTTTTGAAAGTATGACTCATAATTTCTTAGCTCAACCATTAGCATGAGCCTAAGATGGACAAGAAGCACTTCATATATATGTTAAGATCCTAAGTTTGGAATGTTAGAAGAAAATATGTTAATAGTCGGAGCTTGATTAACTCTTAGGTCTTAACGCTCGAAGGTTGCTTTAGGTTGTGTTCGATTTAATTAAATTAACTGAGAGAAAAAGGTTCGATTTAATACTTGTATTTAAATATGATAAAGCAGATTGATTAATAACAAATGGTGATATTGAATTTGAATGATATTTTAAAAAGTTATTAATTGGAATTATTATTTAATAAAAATCCTCTCGCTCTTAGGCTCAGAGGTCCTCAGTAAAGAATAACAGTATATTTCACCGCACTACTTGACGTATGAAATACAAACAAAAAACAAAAAAGTTATAGGAGAAAGAAGTAGAAAAAGTTATTTGATCCTCAGGTCCTGGCCTGAGTATTTACTTATTTATTTAAATAATGCAAACTATGTCTTGTCTGACAAGACACGCTTGTTAATAAATATGTGAATAATATTAAAATAATTATTTAGAAATCGATTTAGTCTTATAGCCTTTGAGGTATAAGCTATTTATTATTAATATGATGAATTGTAAAATAACACAATACGAATTAAATAATAATGTAATAAATTTTACTGTTAAAAACTTCTTGAAGACTTTTACTTATTATAGAATAACCAAAATAAATTCACAAGATAAAATTAAAAATATATTTAGCACTTTGTTGTAAATGTTACAAGTGAATCAAACTATTAAATTTTTACTTAATAAAACAAAAAGCATATAATATTGGAAGTGGTTGCTGGTTCCCTGATGACTGATTGCTCGAAAGGATGTCCGTTATATTTTTCTTTTAAAATCTTGAATCTCGCACTTGAAAATCGAATGAATACTTTTCCTTTTGACTGTCTATTTAATACGAGCGTGGAATTGATAGATCTGATTTATCTTGAATGATTGTTTGCAATATTAGAGTTGCCTAGTATTCTTCGTTTTCCTCTTTTTCTGCGTTGAGACGAGTTTCTTTTATACGATTGTTGAAGGATAATTGCAGCTATTACTGTTGGTTAGATTTATCCTGATTGTCGGATATGGAAATGATTTAATTGAGAGTTCTTGACAGATTAATTATTTATATAAATGAATTGCTTCCTTTTGTGATAATTGTTATCTCCGGCCTTGTATTCTGAATTACTTGCGTTATCCTTATATGATCTTTGTCGTCTCCTTTTGCGCGATTTTCTTTTGCGTTATTAATTTTGTCCCTTTGCTTATAATTTCTTTTCCTTATATAGGTTTCTTAACTTCTCCTTTTTTAAACTTAGTAACTTTTTCTTCCTACTTATATATTACTTTTCTATTTTTGTTTCCAATTTTATACTATTATTTTATTTTTTACTATTTTGCCATTTTTTGCAATAAAAATTTCTTTTACTTTTCTATTAATAGTAACTTAATGTTACTAAAATATAATTTTACATAAATAATAGACAATAAATAATAAATATAAAAATAATTATTATTAATACATGTTAATACTGTTTAACCTATTTATTAATATTATTATTTATATAGTTTTCATTTTCATTTACTTATTACTTATTATATTTATTATTATTTAATTATCACTTTATTTTTTAATATTTTATCAATCAAATTCGATTTTACATTTAATACATATATTATTTTTATAAAACAACATGACATGTAACAATAACAACAATAATCACAAAATATGAACACTATTATAAGTTTATAAGTTTTGAATCAATTAAACACAGAGGGATCAAAGTTTCGAATCAATTTATGAATTTGAAATTGTTCTGCGCTTGGACTCCGCTCCTTGTGGATTTGAACTTGTTGCTTGTTGTGAACTTGACGTTGCTCCTTGTGGGTTTGGTCGTAGTCTCCACAATGACATCAGGATGTACGGTGCTCAAAATGGCAACAAATTTAGTTGTTTTGCAATGATATGACGTTAAAGTTATATGATTCGATGTTTCCATTATTAATGTATCATGAAGAGGTCTTTTTACTTTTATTAATTCATGCAATTCTCTTCTATTTAAACGAATTGTACCAGCAATGATAGTTTTTTTCAGCAGTAACTTTTGAGCACTATTGTTAGAACAAAAATATCAATTATTGGCTGTGTTGGATAAAATGGACAAACGAACTAAGATATTTAAAAAGAGTATGTGATTTATAACTCAACTCTTTCGAAAATGTTGAAAAATAGACAGGAAATAACAGAAGCTTAATCTAAATGTAAATTTGAAAGAATATGGGAAAGGATGTGTACTGCCAAAAGTGTTGATGTTTAAAAAGGTACTCTTATCTGGATTAAACAATTGCCTCTCTTCAAATATTAGATAGATGTACTACCGATGAAACATAAAAAGAATAATTAATCACTTGAATTTACAAAAATATTACATTGATAAAAAGTCAATTGGAGCATTATTTAACAAAAGTAAAAAATCTTTCCTAAAAATTATACATTATTTATCTAAAATAATATATTATTTTAAACAAATATTATTATTCCTTTAATTATTTTAATATAAATATATATAATAAATATAATAATATATATAGGGCGTTTCAGAAAATTTCTGGCAAGCATGAATATGGAAAAAAATATAGAAACTAAATTGAAATTATTAAAACACAAATGCGAAGGATAGAGACTGAAATAAATTTCCAAGCCAAAATTTTAGAACGCTTATTTAAGTTTGCCCATAAGTGTCGGGAAATCCGCTTGGGTGATGTTATTTGCTTGATTACGCCATTTATGCACCAACTCTGTAAGGTTGGTTGTTTTAAATTTTGTTCCTTTGATCTTATATTTTATATTGGCCCAATAGCACTCGATCAGACGTAATTCTGGACAACTTGGTGGATTGGCTTCTTTTGGAAATAAATTGATGTTGTTCTTGCTGCAAAATTCTTGAGCTTGCATACCATAATGACAAGTTGCCAAATCTTGGAAAAATAATACAGGAAAAGTATGGGACCCAATAAATAGAACCAATCGTTTTTCGGAACACTCCTTAACGTAAATCTATATATAACTTATTACCTATATAAACCATATATATAATGTTATCTGTGTAGTCGACAGGTTAAAACTTGATGGACACTATTTTTCCAATTTCGTTTTATTATTAATATTTTTCTTTTTTTACCAAAGGTGTTTTCCTTATTTCTTGTTTATATTTCTCTCAATATTTTCTCTCATCTTTAAAAATAATATAATTGAAAATTTCTAATTATCAGAAATAAATAACTTTATTTTCATATTTTTTCTTAATTTTCAACATTTTTATTTATTTATTTAAAAATTTTTTTAATGGTTTTTAAATTACAAGTCAATTTCAGGTAACTATAAGAACAGTTAACTAAAGAAAGCTTAATTCTCTAATAGAAATTAAACAGAAAAACTCTACTGTTTCATAAGGTTTTTGTCATTGTGGTGGTTTGGTGAATTGGATAAAATGTCTGATGAGTATAGCTGCACAATGCGTCCAAAACAGGTGACTCAAAACATACTGTGAAGACTACTCCCAGGCAAGGAAACAAAAACAAATTGATCCGAACTTTAATGAAAACTTGAATTAAATGTTGAAAATATTGTGATCCGAATCCTTAATCCTTTAGAAAACCTTTTTATGTATATGCATGTTATACTTTTATGTAAAAAATATTATGATTATTTGGTATAAATTTTATGTGTGATTAATTTAATTGCTAAATTCCGAAAAATAAATAAATTAATAAAATATACTTAATATTCATAGAAATAATAAATAAATTAAAATAATTATAAATTTAGAAAAAACGATAAAAATAATTACCAAAAATAAAAATATTAACTAAATAACAAAATAAATAAGGAAAGAATTATATAAAAAATAAATATAGTAAATTTATGTTCCTATAAACAAAAATATATAAAAGATATTAGTTTAAATTAAAAACTTTAAAAACAACAAACACAACAACAAGAGAGAGAAAAATTCTTTATTATTCATCAAACACATGTTGAATTTTAGAGATCAAATTCCCTTAAAAAAACAAATTGTCAAGTTTGAAATTGGATCTTTTCTTATCACCACAGGAAATAAATCAAGTCCTCAATTTATCTCTGACAAGGAAGTTTCAAGTTACAAGTACCTCGAATATAAAATCAAGTAACTCTAAAAAGAAAAGGGAGAATAAGAAATCGAAGAAACGAAACATTGTCTCATTCGTGTTACCAACGACAAACTCAAAGATAGTTGATTCGTATTCCGATTTTTGGCATATACAGAAGAAATAATACGAAGAAGTATTCGCTCCGACAGTTTGCAAGTCAGAACTATACATTCCGGTGTTTCACAAGTTAAAACTAATCATCAGTAATTATTCTATTTATTTAAACAAACTTTAAATCATTAATAGCAATTTGATTTCAAATTGGATATTTTGATTATCAATTAAAGTCTAAAGTCTTAAAACTAAATCAGAGAGAATAATTGGATAGATCTCCAATTATTCTATCAATATCAATATAAAACCTTTTTGTTGTTTTTCCCATATTTTCTTTTTATTGCCTTCTCTACTTCTAGTAGGGCGGAGAGGCGCTTGTTCTTTTTGAGGGCTTTTGAAGCTAGGATAGCGAAGAGCAAACTAATTTTTTCTTAAACTCAACTCTCCGGGATTTACCAATTAATCTACGACTTCTGTATTTTGTTTTATTTGTTTGTTCAACAATGATTAAAAATATATATTTATATTTGCGTTAGTGAACAATTTTTATTTAAATCTTCTGAAGTGATATCGAATCATTTGAATATTTTGATCAGCTCGATTTATTTTTGCCATTTGCATAATCGTTTAAATTTGATTAAAACAACTATAATTCATTTTTCTTTTATTCGAACACGAACGTTAACACACTCTAAGCCCTTCTGATTTAAAAAGATCTTACGAGCCACGTTAAGTTTTGATTGTGTTAATCACTCATTCTAATATTTAACCCAACTTCAAAACTTAACAATACTGTTTTGTTAGTACAAGATAATTATGGAATTAATATGGACAGTTCAGTACAATGGATATTTTTGAGATGATGACATTTTTATAAAATATGCATCTTTTAAAATTATCTCTTATTTATTCGATTTAAATATATAATTAAAGTGAAAAGGCAACAATATACATTTAGATATTTTCTAATTTTGTTTTAACAAAATACATATTTATTTAAAATGGCTTCTAGAAAAAACATGAATAGAAGTATAGATTTATCAGATTTTTTGAGTGATAGAATATATTCATAGAAAATGATACTCAATGGAGCTAAAAAGAAACTGCGGTTTTTTTTAAAGATGTCTAGAAATAAAATTTCTAACTGTTGTCAACGATTGGAAAAGTTATGTCCCAGAGAAAAGTAAAAGATCTCAATGTGGAAGCAGTACAATCACAAGTGAGGTACAGATTATCAAAATTTCTCAATGATATCACAAAATCACAATTCCTTTGGTCCCCCTCAAAAAAAAATTAAATTAAATACTAAAGATTATTTGAAATCAATTTTATTTATATTCTCTACAATCACAGCAAAAATTGTAACATTTACTTTGAGCCGACTTCGACTTTGGCCTCTCAGTATTCGGCTCCATTATATCACTCGGTACCAAATTTATTATTATTATCATTATTATTATCATTATCATTATTATTTTTATTATTATTATTATTATTATTATTATTATTATTATTATTATTATTATTATTGTTATTATTATTATTATTATTA
>JBBMKC010216037.1:0-12603 GCA_037834085.1 Bipalium vagum | reverse complement strand
GGCATCTAAATTAATACAATAAAAATATTACAGGTGGAATCATAATCAAATTAGTTCAGTGAAATAACATTGTTTGTGAAAACATACTTGAATCTATTTCAATGGCCAGGTACTGTAGAGAGCGAAGATATTTGACGGCGTAAATTTATTGTGATAATTTCAAGTAGAGATTTGACTGTGTAAGAGTGCTTAAAGACATTTTTATGGGCATTGTGATATGATTTTTGCAGTGAAGTGAGATTATTGATGATTTGACAAGCATGTATAAAGACATTAATATTTTGCGATGTGACTTGATAAAGTTATGAAGTGATAGTAGTTGTATTTTTCGTATATTGATTATCAATCAAATAACGTCTTTAGTAAAATTAATTTTATTTGTATACTTTTATAAATTTCATTTTAAACAAAAATAAAAAATCACATTAAATGAAGGTTATTCATTAAATGTATTTTTTTGTAATTTCTATTTTGAATGTGAATTTTTAATATAAACGAGATTTAAAGAATACATTTTTACATACTTTGCAATTTTTTCATTTTTGTGAAATATATTTTTGATAATAAAATAATTAAAATGTTAAAGGTCATTGATTTGTTTAAGCTAACCATTTGAGTTTGGAATTTTAAAAATCAATATACATAAATGAATTAAGATTGATTTTTATTTTTATATAATATTATGGTGATTTATAAGTAATTTCGTTTTTTTGTTTAAGTAGTTCAAAGTAATTGTTTTAGTTGATAAACAATTTGAATATATTGATTTATATATCAATTTTGAACTTAATAAATTTTCTACCATTAGGTTAATTAATTTATGTAATATAAATGTAATACCATCTTTTAATTTAGCTAAAATAAAAATTTAAAAAATCTAAATTCTCACTCTGCTTCGACATTATTGGAAGCAACAATTCAAAGCAAGTGAAGATGCCAGAAAAACATGCGAAGTGGAAAGTAAATGTGTGGTCTCCACCTGTATAGCCCAAATCTTGTTCAAAAAATTTAATGAAGGTGACAATGATTTATAGAATAAACCACGTTCCGATTAATCAATAAGCGCTACGCAATACTGTTGAGACCAAACAATCAAGTAGCACTTGAATATTGTTTGCTTATCTAGGTATTTCCCAACCAACAGTTGTTTGACACCTTAAAGCAGTGGCTAAGATCAACAAACGATATAGTACCTCACTATTTGACCGAAAATCAGGCAAAGCGAAGTATGGAAACTTATAGAAAGCTGCTGAGAAATCCGCTGGATGATCGCTTCATTAGACAAATTGTAAGTTCTGATTAAAAGTGGATTTTACTAATCCTCACAAAAATAATCAATTGTTGGACCCTGAGGACGTGACAGAACCTTTTCCATAAAGAGATCGATTTTCACAGAAGACATTATTGTGCGTTTGGTAGGATTTCGAAGGCATAATCCACTTTGAATTGATTCCAAATAGTATATCACTAGATACAGACCTATATTGTGTTCAACTGGATTGAATGTTTCAAAAATGAAAGCTGAAATATCCAGCATTGGTCAATCGAAAATGGGTCTTACAGAAAGATAATACAAAACCGCACATTGCCAAGAAAACAATCGAAAAAATCAGAGAATGTGAATCTATTGAACTGTTACCACATTCAGTATACAGTCCCGATCCTGGTCAGTCTGATTACCATCTTTGTCGATCAATGGCACATTTTCTTCGAGGGCGTAGATTCAATAACTTGGACGAGATCGAAACGGCATCCCAAGAGTTTTTCAAGTCCAATGAAAAGAAATGGAACTAACAAGGGATTTAACAACTACCAGATAGATGGCTTAAAACTATTGATTCAAATGGCCTTTACTTTGAAACATAATATTATTTTGTTTTTGTTTTATTTTGTTTTTATTATTTTAAATAATAAACAAAATTACTTATGTATCACAAATGTGGGTAGTAATAAGAGGAAAAAGAAAACTGGGATTTAAAAGAATTTTAATTATATTTCGGAAGCTTTTAAGTGTTTGAGATTAAATAGATATAGTTGATTTGTCTCTATTTTGAAGCAAAATAAAAGGATATGTATTGAATTATATTTCTTAAATATATTCTCTGAAAAACTTGACTATTGACTTATCATTATTGATTTTGTTGATATATTGACTTTATTGTCAATTCTATCAATAATTAAAAGAAAAAAAATTCAAAATTCAATATTTGAAAAAAATATTATTTTATTTCTTCATGATAAATAAAAAAAAATAAATAATGATTATAAATAAAAAGTAATTAATTCAAATTATGTATAAAAATAATATATTATGAAAATTAAAATAGTAATAAATGTATTCTCTTTATGCTTCTACTAAATATGGAGTATTTCAAGGTAGACTTGAATGGCCATTATGTCACCAGTTGATATAGTTTGAGTACCCACACTTCTGGTAATGTAGGATTTAGAGGACACATTTTTGATTTCTTCAGGACTAATAGATCTTGAAAATTTTTCAAAGGTGTCAAATTTTTCATTTGAACTGCCTATTGAGGTATGTGATGGACTCGGATGTGTTGGAGTAGATGATTTGCTCTCGGAATGATTTTCAATATCTTCATGACTGGCTTGTGACTCTGGATGATGATGATTATTATTATTTAAATTCAAATTTATCTGTTTTTTGTTTTTAATTAAGCAGTGATCTGAGTTATAATCTTCGTCATTTGTAATTATACTATCACACGATACAGAATCTAAATCAGAGTTATAAAACTTGGAGTTAGAATCTTCCAAATCTTCATTATCGAATTCTTTCCAAACTTGAATAGCTCTCCATTTGGCTCGAGATTGTTTTGGTGCAAGAACTGCATTAAAATGTATACATTCTCCAATCTAAGGAAAAATATAATAAAAAATAGAATGTAAGCTGAATGATTATTAGAATATGAATAAATCTTTAGATTTTTTTTCCATCCTGTAATCTTTATGTGAAAATATTATTAGGTGTTTTAATTAATTTCCGCCATTGATATTAAAGAGCTGTATTTATAAATTAATATATTCTTGAAAAATGAAACTTAAAGTAAGTTATTTTAATTAATTAAAAATACAAACTAAAATGGAATTTAAGATATAATTTTATCACATTTTAGTTTAAAAATATGGAACGCGAAAAACTGTTTTTCGATATGTGCTGCTGCATTATTTCGATATGAAGAAAACTGCGGCTGAAACCTATCAAATACTGGTGGAGACTTACGATAATTCTTCTACGCCCAGGTCAATATAGAAAGTTAAATAAGACAGATTTGGAAGTATTATTGGATGTTGATTTCAGTGTGACTCTCAAGGAATATGTAAAAATATGAAATGTTTGTTCTACAACTTTCAAATTGTTTGCATGAGATGGGAAAGATACAAAAAATTGACAACCGTTTCAGCTCATCAGTTTCCAGACACTAAAAGAAGAGTTTTCTGTGACAAATAATAACGGGAGATGAAAAATGGATCTAGCTTGAAAATCCAAAACGCAATATCTATATCATAAAAACAATGCTATCCATTTTGTGGGATCAAGAAAGTGTTATTTATCACTAGCTTCTATCACCGAATGAGACCATCACAAGAGATCGTTTCAAACAGCAATTAATTAAATTTAGTATAGAAATTATGGGAAAACGGTCTACAATGGTGCAAATTCATTCTATTACAAGGTCAATGCTCGGCCACACAATTTTGATTTTGTTGGGAAATCTTACCGCATCCAGTTTACTCTCCAAACTTGACACTTTCCGATTACTATATTTTCAGATCAATGGAACATGCGTTGGTAGATACATATTTCTCTAAATACGGATTGTTTACTGGATTAGTTCCACGGAAAAATTGTTTTATCACTAAGGAATTCAACTTCTGCCAGAATGATGGTTACAAATAACTTCAAAACTGAAGGAAAATATTTTGACTAATTTGTTTATTATGTTGAGTTGGCCAAGGGCAATCTCTTTAACCTTCGAATTATAAGACCACCAATAGATAAGACCAATCGATAATGTTTCACATTTAGAAGCTTTCTAATCAATAATTTCTATCTCTGAGAATAGTTGACATTAGATATCGAGGTATTGGGCTGAACATAAAGTTCGTTTGGTTTATGGAGAGGATATTGAAACCCACGAACTTATCAAAAGTGATTTTCAAAATTTAAAGCACTTTTTTTTCTGTTAAGACTCGGGTGAATAAGAACATATAGGAACCTTAATTAAAAGAACACAGTAGAAAAACACCGGAGATATCACTGATTTTAGAAATAAGTCAATATTTGTGGTTACCTTTGAAATAGCTAATGTTTAAGTTGTATTTTTACCATGATAATGCAATACTTCAATTATCAATGAATGTACCTCAAAAAATTCACGATTTTGATTAATTTTAATTATGTACTTAAGTAATATTTTTAAAATGTAAGTTTTTTTTAAATATGTTTTGAAAACCACAAGGAAATAAAAGTATTTTAAGAAATATTGATTAACAAAATTAGAAAATTTTTTATTTTTCCAGAAATGATCTGATAATAAAATTTTAAATTGAATAACTAATTTAAGAAAAAATATACAGATTAATTATAAAAAATATTTATTGGCGAATTATTATCAATGGTAATTAATATTATAGCGGAATACTTATTAATATTAATTATCGTTATATTAATTAATTATTAATTAATGATAATAATATGGTTATTCAGAAAAAAAATTTTTTTTCATTAGTCTATATTTTTTCTAATGTTGATTATTCAAATTTCTAATTTTTTAAAATCAAAATTCATAAAATAATAATAATAATAAATAAAAATAATTACTATAATTATTAAATAATAATAATTAAAATATTAATTAATATATATAATTGATATAATTTTATAATTATAACAATGAGTATTAATTAATGAAATAGTTATTATTATTCTATCGAAAAATTATTAATAGTAAAAGAAACTGTAAAGGAGTATAGATAATAAATATAATTATAATTAAATTTATAAAGGAATTTGAAAATAATTAGAAAACTCATCCCCACATAAGTCTACATTGATTTTAAAATGTGATGACTGTCAAGAGAAATGAGTTTCTTAGCCTTTTTGCAATCATTTTTCGTTGATTAAGAAAAAAGATTTCTCAGATCTAAAAAAAGAATAAATTAATTTTCTATTTTTATTATTTTAATGTCTATGTTTACTTAAAGTTAGAATTTTAGATCAATTTTAGAAAAATTTTGAAATGTAAATTTTCCTAAATTCTGCTTCTTTCTCTATTGCTACATCAATAAAAAGTTTTAATGAGTTCAGTTAAATAACTAAAATCATTTGACACCTTTCCTCTATGAAAATATTTAATAAACAGAATATATATTTAATTCTAGAACAAATTCAAATTATACTTCCAAATAATCAGTCATTGTTTTTTGGGAAAACGTTCTCATGGGTGAAGGAAATTATTTTTAATAAAAATCTTTTATAAATTTGCTTTGGTTGTTTTTTATTTATTTGATTTTAAATAAGGGTAAAAACGGGGGAGTCATATTTGTAGACCTAATATAATAATAATTCAAAAATCTAAACAATTTTTACTTCTTCATACCAGATGAAAAATTAATTAAAAAAAATAAAAATAATAAATAAAAAATTTTTGTAAAATAATAAAAATCTTTGTTATGATAAATTTTTATTTTCACACAATTCTGATTTTATAGGCCATTGATTCTAACTTTTAATATGGTTTAGTTAAAGATTTAGTTAATTAGTTTTTAAAGATCAATTAATTACTCTTAAAAGAAACCCCAGTTAAGTAGATTTTGAAATGTTCAGAACTAAAATTAATCAATTCTACAACCAGCAGATTGTCTCTTTTGCTAAAATTCTCGATTCTTTAAAATTTCATATTAAAAATTCTAATGTAGTGTAATGAAAAGCAGTAATCAATGTCGAGCCAAAAACACTTAATTACTGATATCTAATAAACTTTTCTGAAAAATTATAACATGGATGATAACAATAATAATAATAATAATAATAATAATAATAACAATAATAATAATACATGATACATAATTTTGTTTTATTTTTCATTTTTTTCAAATTACTAAATATGATTCCGTGTTCACGAGACATAATAAAATCTTCCTGCATTTAAATTTACTTTATTTATCAGTTTACTCAGAATGAGATGGAAAAGAATTAAACTGATTTCCAATTATCACGTGGAATTCATGATTTTATAATTTTCCGAGGACTTCGAATTGAGTAATGTAATTCTCAACTTCACAATTATTTAAATATTACGAATATACACAAGTTTCCATCATTTTAAGACAAAGAATTTTTATTACTGTAGGACAAATGACTTGATACCTTTAATCAAAATATTTTATATCATTATTAATTACTTTTCTCCATCTTTTAGGCCAAAGATAAATATCCTAATGAAAAAAGATTGTTTTTTTTTCGATTGAAACAATCAAATTTTCAATGAATTTCTGCACCACTTCAACATTGCTAAAGTGTACATTAGAATAGGTGAAAATAGGGGAGTATTCGGGGAATATACCAGGTGTGGTAGAATTTCCCATTTTAAGTCTATAAAAGTTTCCTTCGCTCTTAATAATACTTAGTTTGACATTGCTTAGCAGAAGAAGCACTTTATCTTGTCTGATTGCAAGATATGGTCGTTTTGTAATTAATTGCTCTTTCAACTGTCACAATTGGCAATCGTATAATTCCGAAGAAATAGTCTCGGATGTTTATAATAGTTCATAATTAAGCACTTTCTTATTGAAACAGAATTTGAATTGAAAATATAAATACGTTAGAGAACTTCGGAGAAAGTCAAAATTCATTAAAAAAGGTAAGCTTAACTTTAAAGTTATGGAAAGAGAATTATTTTGGTATTTAAATCAGTAAAAAATTATTAAATTAATTAGGATAATATTTGGATTTTAACAAGGAAATTAACAAATTGACTTAGACATCGTCAACATTTTAATATATTTTTTCATCATTTTTTATATTAATTACCTATCATATTTCAATAATAATTCGCAATTAATCTAATTATAGAACAACCTATTGTAAAACATCCTGTTTAAACAATAAAATATTAAATGAAAATATTAAAAATTGATTTTTATTTGGTGATATCACGTAACGAACTAAGTTTTTTCGTTTTTTCAGCTGTTTAAATTTGTTATCTCCTGGGTTTCTCATTTATCTACCGATTTAAATTTTCTTTGTTTTAGTTTGCTGCTTAGACATGTGAGTTTCAAATTTACTGTATAATTAATGTTATTAACCATTATCCTCTTGAATAGGTGCTCGAAAAGTTCGCTGAACAAATCACAAATTCGAGAAATTATTTATTACGAATGGAAAAAAAATGTCTCAAAACTTAACGAGGTACTTAGTGAAAGAACAATGCAACTGCGAACAGTGCAGAATTGGTTCAAAAAATTCAATAGTGGCGATTTTTCATTGGAAGACAAAGAGAGATCTGGAAGGCCAAAAGAGTTGAAAGATTATCAAATTTTGGACCTCCTTGAACAAAACAGATCAATTAGTGCTAAACAAATCGCTTCTGAGTTAAATATAAGCGATACAGCCATAAGAAACTGACTGAAAGCGTTAGGATTCACTTGTAAACTCGACAAATGGGTTCCCCATCAACTAGCTGAAAAAACAAGTTGAATGGAATTGAAATTTGTTCAAGACTTTTCGAAAGAAACCGAAATGATCCTTTTCTCGACCGGATAGTCACTTGCGATGAAAAGTGGATCTATCATGACAACATAACCAGACGAAGATTGTGGTCGTTGAAAGGAGAGCCTCTGCAAAAAATTGAAAAACGCAACCTTACATGAAACAAGGTTCTTTTATGCATTTGGTGGGATTCTCGTAGAATCATTTATCAGGAGTTTCTCAAATCCGGGGAAACCATTAATTATGATGTCTATTGTGACAAGCTAAGAAGAGTTTATGCCATTATGAAAGAAAACCGGAGCAGTTTAATAAACCGAAAACAAGTGATTTTCCACTAAGGTAATGCCAAGCCTCACAAATCAATGAAGACATTGAAGGTTATTCAGGAATTGAACTGGACTCTGAAGGAACATCCGCCATTTATAATAGTTCCGATAACGCCCAATCTAATTTTTATTTGTTCCGGGTATTACAGAATCACTTGATGGGTAAAAATTTTTAGAGTTCTGAAGGTATAAAGAATCAAGTACTTTCTTTCTTTCATTCAAAAGATCGAGATTTCTTTAATACTGGGATCAATAAACTTCTAAATAGATGGGAAGCAGTAATAGAAAAAGATAGGGAATATCTTGATGATTAATTGTTTAATAATGTTTTATGATTAATAAATTAAATTTAACTTCAGTCTTAGCTTAGTTTTTAATCAAAAAACAAAAAAACTTAGTTCGTTACCTGATACTTCATAAAATTATTATTCAATCTAAATTACTTTCCTTAGATAAAATTATAAAAATATATTGTAAAACCTGTCAAATAATTTAAAACACCATCCGTGAATTTTTTTGGGAAAAATAAATAAAATTGAAAGAATAAAAATTGTTATTTAATTATTTTTTTCTTATTTAAAAAAATATGTAAAAAAAAGATATCAATTTAAAATAATCTTGAAAAATAATAGTTAAAACAATTATTATGACAAAACATTTTTATTATTATCCTTCCAAATTTATTTATTTGATATAAAGCATTTATTTGGCATGATTTTCACATTCTACCAATATTTAAAAACCGTTTAAAAGTCATATATGAATTATTTATACAAGTATTTTTGTTATTTTTATGTTGTATATAATCTTTAAAAATCACATTAAAATTAATTAATTATTATATAATTGAATAAAAAATATAATAAATAAAATATTTTAATCAAAAAATAACTCTTTGATTTAGATTAAATTATTCCTCTTTTTAATATTTTTTTTTAATAATTATTAAATCAAAAACTTATTTCATCAAACAATAATATATTTAATTAATATACATTTATTAAATTAAATTAAATTGTGCAAAACTTAAAATTATTGAAGATAATCAACAAACTAACCTCAAAATGCTTTTGTAAATCATCAAGATTTTGAAAAATGGATTTATCGAAGAAGACATGTTCATGATGACCCAGATCAACTATTCCCCAGAACTTTGTAACATGAAAGACGATTCCACAATGATTGAGGATTTTATGGATTCCATTCTTATTCGAATGAGGATCTTTGATGATAGAACTTACGTTTTCAGTATCAATAGTAGTAACGTGCTCTCTTTTGTCAATATGAAATAAATTGGAATGTCTTCGAATGAACTTTTCCAGTTCAAATTTACTCCACCCAATACAGTTCCTTATGAAAATCGGTGCCCTCGCCAAATAGAGAAATAAATGATTGATACTTATCTTTGTACATGTCTTCCTATGAATGATGACTTTAAGAAATTTTACCGCCTGAAATTCAAGACTATCAATTGAGAATGGTGATTTATCCTGTACATATTTTAATTTATCCTTTTTCGTTTGTTGGTATGGGTCTGAAATTGTTAAACAAAGTTCTTCTTCATATTTGGACTTGTTTGTATTATTCAAAAAAGATGGGCGATATATGTGCCTAGATGTCTGTGAGAGACATAGTGAAGAGAAGTTGTCCCGAACACTTACGAAATCACCGCGGATTTGGAATACATGAGGATGTCTTTTGATAAATTGTCGAAAAAGTGCCTGAGAACCAACCACTTTTCGAACTGATTGACTAGCCTGAGACAAATGACCTGCTAAGCTTCTGATGGACATCCAAGGACTTTCCTGCTTGGCCAACTGGGTTTGAAAATATTTGACTGCTTCTGTCTCTTCAGTTATATCTATAGGACGCCTAGGTTTGTATGAATCATTTTCCCAATCGCTGTCCAAAAGGTTTGAATCCTCTGTCATATCTATGGCCGATATTAAATTTCCATCAAATTGAAATAATGATGGATATTTTTTTATAAAGCATTTTAGACCTTCTGCATTGAAACCACAAACCTCTTGCATATCTTCGCTGACATTTTTGGAAAATAACTTTTCAGATAATTGTTCAATACTGAGAGCAGTTTCTGAATTCATAAGAATTTCCAAGAGAAATAGCATTACACGGTGATTGGAATCATTCATCATTTTGTAAAAACTGGCTTCTTTTGAGTCCAAGGTTGGTCTCATATCTTAAGCAAATAGATGGCTAACAAGGAAAGAGAACCTTTTCAGAAATTTCTTGAAAATACATTCTTGTTAAAAGAAATTGTTATCTTTTATGGATTTTGAAAAAAATGTTTCACATGAATATACATTGTTTCAATTAAATTTCTTAAAATAAAGTAATTTCTAAAAATCATTAAAATTAGGTTAATGTTTTAATATTTCATATATTAAGTGTACAAATAAGTTTCAGAGCGTTTTTATTGAACGTATTTCTTCAATGCAATCTAAAATGTTAATTATTTTTTTGTAAATGTTTTTTTATTTGAAGCATTTTATCGGTTCGTTTAAATTAATATATTAATAATCAAAATTTAAATGTAATATTTTAGAAACTGAAACAATGAATGACAAAGTCTTTATTTTGCACTTCATTCTCAGGTAATTTCGATGTGAACGATCTTGAGCGTATCGAAGCTCCTTGTTAGTTGAAAATTAATCGGAGATTCGAACTCTGGACCTTCACATGCGCATGGACTGCTCTGACCGCTGAGCTACATCCCCCGAGTAATTTTCAATTTATCTCACACTCCTTCTAAGGTTTAATCTGCTGATCTTCAAGCTCTACTAGATATGTGTTTATCACTAAAAATGGTGCAAGGTGATAGACAATAACCGTAATTATTTTGAAGACTAACTGTATCATATTTGTTTTATAATAAATGTTGAAACTTTTCAAGAAATCGCTTTAAAACTTATTTGTACACCTAATATCATAAATTTTTAAAATTATTTTGGAATAGTTTTTGCTCAAATTTCATAGTATAAGAAAATAAAAAATCAATGAGATAAAAGTGAGATCAAATAGAAAATATTTCAACGCTTGGGCTAATATTAATATTTTTATATTATATTTTCATTTATTATTATTTTATAGTTATAGTAATAATAGAATATTAACAATTTTAAATTACTTCCACCACATAATAAATTAAAGGTGGGAAAAATCCATATACTAAATGTAAGTGAACGAAAACAACAGTAGTTAAATATCATTAGGGTCAATTGGATTGTAGGAGAATCTTTTCTGAAAGATTATTGGTTTGTAATTTTCAATGCAGAATTGTATAACTGTTTCAAGAAAAGATTATAGACAAATTACTGATTAAAAAAAGTAATGAGATGAAAGATTAGACAATATGTAAAAGTAATAATAATACTCAATCGTTCTATTCCATATACTCAAAATTCAGAGTACATAAATCTTGAATGAACAAAGTAAACTTAAAAATAGCTCTAATGATATAAAGGATACCGGGAGCGGAATAAAAATTACGGTTGTTAAATATCATTTTATTTTGACACCAACAATTTTCTAATGAGAAGATATTCTCTGTTGACCATGTTTCAAACAGCAGAAATGATAGATATATTGTAAAAGGTGGAACACAGCAATTTTCTGATAATTTCGAACATGTATTTAAAACAAAATATCCAAGCCCAGTCATGGTTTTCAGTCTCGTTGCATTAGATGGTAAAAATTCCACATGAAGAAAAACGAAAAAATGAATGCTGATGCTTATATTCAAATACTTAAGAATGATGTAAAGCCTTGGATTGACTCAAACTATCATTCTGAGGATCCAGTTGTGTTCACCCGAGATGGAGCCCCATGTCATTCATCCAAAATGACTCAGAACTGGCTTGAGTGAAATATGCCGAATTTCTGGCCTAAATATATGTGACCACCGAATTCTCCAGATAGTAATCCCTTGGATTTTTCTATCTGGACGAATCTTCATCTTAAGGCTTGTAATAAGCCACATGCTCTCAAGGTCAGTTTAATCAGAGTCTGGGAGGAATTATCTGAAGAATCCATTGTGGAGACATTCCAAAAATTCAGAACCAGAATTGAAAAAAATTATTCAAAATAATGGTGGATTACTTGAATAAATAAATAAATATATATATATATAAACACTACCGTCCATAAGTTTAATCGCATTTAATAAAATAGCTATTTTATAATGAGAGATTCGGAATTCTCTCTTAAATATTCCTAGAATTCCTTTACCACTTTAGCGGTGTGTTTTGGATCGTTGTCCTGCTGGAAAAAGAATCCTTCGCCAATTAATTCTGTTCCACAATTCAAAGCATGGTCCTTTAAAATGTCCAAGTAGACTTCTTTCGTCATTCTTCCATCAATTTTCACAAGTCTTTCGACTTGTCCACCCCCAAAACAACCCCAAACCATGACGTTTCCTCCTCCATGCTTAATAGTTTGCACTGTGCACTCTTCCAGCATAATTTCCCAAGGCCGACGACGGACAAATGATCGACGCTTATTGCCAAAAATTTCAAATTTGGA
>JBBMKC010216026.1:0-12604 GCA_037834085.1 Bipalium vagum | reverse complement strand
AGGAAAGCTAAGACGATTTGCTAATGCAAATGATTATAAAATTTTATTTTGAATAAATGTTTTCTTGTAAAAAAAAAGTATTATGGTGGGATTCGTCAATTTTTTGTCTCTCATTCTACATGTTAAAATATCACATAAAAAAAATAAAACGAAATAAATTAACAAATTTATTTACTTAGATTTATTTTCAAAAGCTTTAAATATGTCTAATATTGCACCGAAAAGTTTGTAATAATAAGAGCAGAAAAACACTTTCAAAGTAGTAGAAAACCTCTAATAAATTTTAACTGAATCTAATAAATCAATAGAAATTGTCATAATATATGAAAGAAGAAATCAGATAAATATATCAGATAAATATTTAAAAATTAATAAAACACTATTTTGAAAATAATATCATTAAAATTAATATTTCTGAGTAATTATTTTAAAAAATCATAATACAGTGGAACTCTATGTAACGACAGTTTGGCTGTTCCAGAGGAGTTTCGTTACAAAGAGGTTTAACTGTATAATTTTAAAAATACAAAAATATTTTAATTTTTAAACTTATTTGATTTATTCTTGAAGCACTCTAATAAAAGGATTATATGAAAAATATTTAATGGAATTTAATTCATTTTCCATAATTATGCATTCATTTAATTTAATTTAAGTAAATATTGTTTACATTAAATATAAATATTAAAAATTATATAAATAATAAATAGAATTTATTCCTTTTATATAATTATAAAATGCAATTATTTTATTTAATATTATTTTTGATAAATAAATATTGATGTCTATAGAAGTGGGAAAGGTGATCAATTAATAAATAAATGAGTTCATTGGAAAACAATTTGCTGAAAAATGAAACAAATAGAATTATTTTATACCTAACTTCATAATTGCTTAACCTCATTCAATTATATGAATTTGAAAAATCACACACCGAATATATTTATAAATAATATCGATTAAAACAAAATATGTAAAATTTTCCAATATAATCTTTAAGACGAAGTTCAACAATCAAATATATATAAATAAAATGAAAATAAATAATTTATCATTTGATGGTTGATTAAACGTCACTCTTGCTGTTGAACACAAAAAGTGTGAGGGAAAGGAAATCGACAAAACGGCGAGTTTTATCACATTCTTCCGACTAGTGATTGATTCTGCATGCTGGTAACCCAACAATAATCAAATGAAAGCAATAGATGGGAACCGACATTTTTTTCTAATCTTCTCTTTTATTTCCTTGCTTCAAGTCTATTTCATTAAAAATATTTAATCATGATCTATAAATTGAGACAATTAATTTTTCATCCTTTTTATTTTCGTTATAAATAATTTAATGAAATCGCGCTGAATTATATTTGAATATTTATAAGCCAATATTATTATTTTTCTTTAATTTCGTATAGAATATAAATGATAATATTAAATTATTATTTAATTTAATCTTAAAAATTAAAATAAAATTAATAAATTAATAATAAATAAATTAAAATACTTAAGATATTACTTAAGTTATAAAATTCTGATATTTCAATACTAATTCGCCACTTTAATAAAAATATTATGAAATAAAACTTAATTTTTTCTACTGAAATTTTCATTAATTAAATTTAATATAATTTGTGAAATATAATTATGTTTTGTGTAATTGGTATTTAAATCTATAATTTTTTATTTAAATATGTTAATATTTTAGCACCCTTTAAATGGTTCTCGCCTAAAATCTGTGTATATTTATTATTTTATTATTTTTAATTGGTAATATTTTTTTTAATTATTTAACTTTTTCTTTTTTTTCATTTTTAAATAATTTAATTAATTTTAATTTAATTTAATTTAAATATACTTAATTGTATAAAACTTGGGGCTTAATTTTCAGAATATACATATTTTAAACTTCACACATTTTTAAAGAAGAGATATTTTTCCAGTAATGTTGCTTTACATTGTATTAATAATACTTCATTATTGATTTCTAAAACTATTATGAAACATTTTTTTCGTTACATTAATTATTACAATTTTTTTCTCATTTTTCTCATTTTATGTTTAATCTTATTTCTTAAAATATTTTCAGATTTCTAATTATTTTTCTCTTTTTTGCTTTACGATAATTCTTTCCATAAGATTGAATAATAATAATAATAATAATAATAATAATAATAATAATAATAATAATATTATTAGTATTATTATTATTATTATTATTATTATTATTATTATTATTATTATTATTATTATTGTGAGATATATTGAAAATTAGTCGGGGGATGTAGCTCAGCGGTCAGAGCAGTCCATGCGCATATGAAGGTGCAAATATATATGAAAATTCATACAGGAAAAAGAAGTTTCCTGTTGATATCTACTTAAATTAATATCATAATGATTTACAATATTCAGTTTCGATTAATTGGATTTGATCTATAACACGGTTCTTAAGTAAGACTAAGAGCAGTATAACAAATGTATAAACACAAAATGAACCTAATATTTTTATTCGTTTTCATATGCAATGCTCCCTCTGTTCCAAACAATGTTTTCATAGTTCGGAAACCTTTAAAATTGCACTTTTGATGAAGTCTAAAGAATACTTTGAAGAATAGTATATAAACTGATCCTCAAATTGCATTTCATCTTTTAATGTCATTTTAAGTAAATAATCCTTGAGAAGCCTTTAAAAGAAAACATTATTTGAAAGCAAATCTTCATCTTTAGATCATGAATCTACAAGTTCTAGTCAAGCAGCTTTGATTAATCTCCGAAAATGTAACGTGCGTGTTCTAGAGGATTGTATAGAATAAATGAAACTTAAGTTCTCTTTTTTGCCATTTCCTTCTGGAAGTTTAATAAGCTTGTTGTAATAAACACAATTAATAAAGATCCACTTACTCGAAATGGCTATATTTACAAAAAGTGAAAGAGCAACATAAACAGTCCACAAAGTTGCTTTTCACAACGTGATTTCCTCAATTAAAAGTCAGAAAACTGATTAAACATTGTTCATCCGGGATAATGACAGTAAAAAATTTTTTCTAAAGTCTTCTAATTGTTATGTCAGAGTCACTGCATATTTAAAGGTGTACAGGAAGGTGGAGAGCATCTTCATATTAATTCGACTACGTATGTCATTAACTTTTCATCAACTAATCCCAGTATACTATTTCTTCATAAAAACATTATTTGGTCTTAACGACTGTAACAAAAATATATAAGAGAGCGAATTCTTCTTCTTCGAACAAAGAATTCTATGACACTGCAATAGTTGACTCTAAAAATCGTGTTCATTGTAAGGTTTTATATTGACGTCGAAAGAAACAAAAAGAAATGATTGAGACAAACAAACACAGTAGGTAAAACCTCGATATACATGAATTCTTATTTTGGCATGTCACGCAGAATTAATAAACACGCCGTGCATTATCAGTAGGGATTGTGGTTCAATGGTCTTTACAAGAATTTAATTAACTTTAGAATACCTCAGCTATATTATTATTTAAATTTATTTTCCCCTTATTTTTGTACAATCTTTCGAGATTCTTTGATTATTGAGTCTTACATTGAGATATATTTAAAAATTTGTAACTTTATGTAGTTTACATGTCCGACAACCCAGTTCCGGTTTACTTTGTATAAATAGGAAAAACTTCAGTCTGTTTGAGGTCTGTGTAATTGAGTCTAACTTCCTAGGACATACAGGTTTTAATTTATATGCATACCACATTTTTGAACCCAGACAAGAAATATTTATAAAAAAATAATATAAATTTGCAATAATTAGGATTTTTTATTTCTTGAAATTATTCTTTTTATTTATTAATATTAATCAATGTGTCTTAAAATTTAAGAAATTCGAAATCTTAAAATAATATTGAATTTTTTCTGTAATGTCCTAGAGACATTTACTTATCCAGTTTTATTGATTTTTAAAATATTTACAAATCTAATATTAATTAAGTAATATCCATTAAAATAATGATATCAATAAATAATGGTAATAATATTAATTTATTGATGAATGAATTTATATTTATATTTATTGAAAATATTGTTTTTATTAAGTTGGTGCAAAAATAATTACCGTTTTTTAATTTATTAAATTGTTTCTCTATCAATATTCTTAGAATAATGTTATATAATTTAAAACTGCGTTTTCTTCTTAATAATAAATTAGTTATTTGTTTAAATGCATCAATTTATTTAAATTTATTAGCCGGCTTAGAAATGATTTCAAAACAAGAAAATCAAATAATTTTACTGCACGAATTTAAACTTGATCGTAATGCTACGGATGCAACAAGAAATTTAATCCAGGTTTTGGATTATCAAGCAGTTTGATGGTTTGAAAATTTTTGGGCCCAAAATATCAGTCTCGAGGATGAAAATGGTTGTGGACATCATTCAGAAGTTGATGATGATCAGTTATAAACATTGATCGAAGGAAAACCATCGCAAATCATCGACTTTCATCATACAACAGTTGTGCACTAGTTGAACACAATTGTAAAGGTTTAATAATAAGTTTTAAATTTTTAAAATGTTACTAAAATTCAATTTATTGAATTTATGATAACAACATAAGAAAAATGATAATCCAAAAATTTGCGTTTTCTTAAATGGAGAGCATTACTATAATTTGAATTTACCGCAAATGAATTCGATAACATCAACTTATTAAAACAATTAAATACTTGGATTAAATTTCAGAAATGTTTTTTCTTAGAACAATGTGGTAAACAAAATATATTTAATTGTTATGTATATTGCTGAGCTTCAAAATCGGATACTTACTTTATCCAAACTCTGCATGTCAAATTTTGACAAATTTATAAGTCCTGTTTTATCTGAAAGTGACACTTTGAAAGGAAAAGATTTTTTCTTTTTAGACAGACCTCTAACAAAAAAGGACTAATTTGTTAACGAATTTCCTCGAGTGCACTACGTGAGAAAATTAAAACAAATATTGACTTTTCTTTCCACCATTTTCATAATACATCAAAATGAGATTTAATGAAAAAATACATAATATATATCCATTCAAAATACTCAGAAAATAAAAAAAATAAATATTAATGATAATATTTTTGAAACACTTTAAAAAAATCATTTCGTCCCCAGTTTAATTGAAGATAGTTTTCAAAGATAATAAATTCTATTATGATTAAAACTTCAGGATATTTTGGCTGCTTCATCTCAAAAGACAAAAGCGAATTTGCTTCTCAACATGGTTTCCGAACTCGTTTAGTAAAACGAACTCAGCATTTTCATATTAAGATTAAAGATACTTTGTAAAGAAATTTTTATAACAAAAAATGAAGTTCCATGTTATTCCAAGGGACTGTCAAAAGCAGAATGATTGGGTCCTCGGAGTCTTTCATTTTGAATTCTTAAATAGCTGACAAGAGTTTTTTAATTTAAATAAAAAAACTTTCTTAGTTACATTTTTATCACTATTATTTTTATCATTATAAGAAACATACTCTCGTTATTATCATTAATAAAGAAAGTATAGTTTTTGTTAATTAATTATGTATCCCTTGAGGTTGAGGACAAGGTTGAAAACGACAACTGGTGTTTGTCAATTTTAAAGACAGTTTCTGTGTTGTTCTACCTGAAATGCTTTATTTACAATTAGAACTGTGAAAAATATTCATTTTGTACCACACCATTGAGATTAATGAGAATCCAGACTTCGGGTTTTGCATGTAACCAAGTTACTGTTTTACGTGTATTTTTATAGATCCTTACCTTCTGAACAGTAATTTTTCTTTGAATGAGTAGTAAACACGCAGTTTAGACCTCGAGCAAACATAACAATAGCTGATCCGATCGATATATATTATAAAAGTCTAATATTTAAACAACTTTAGTGACCTAAACCTTAAGATTAACGAATAAGTGATATAGAAACCATGTGTGAAAGCACCTCATAAAAATGCATTGAGCAAACCTGATTATAAGTCAAAAGAGATCTCATTAACAAGCAGTGTTATTTTCCTGAAAATATCCCTTTACATTTCAAAGGTTTTGATCAAACCTTCACCAATCTTCGATCATCTGGTATAGATTCACGATCAAAGTGTGAATATTACTGATTTTATTATTATTTTAACTTAATACATTAATATATTCTGTCCGGACATTTAGTTATGTTTCTAAACAAAATTAAATAGGTAAACATGCCGATTACATCACTAGATTATTTTTTGTTTAAATAATAATAATAATATTATTATTAAATATTAATAATACCGTTCGGATCAACAATTGTTGTATTTTGCTAGATGTCTACCTGGGAAAAAAAGTGAAAAACTTAAATTTATATAAGATAGTTACTAAAAGAATAACTAGTTTAGTAATTAATTAAATAATAGACAAAAAACGTTAAATATTTCATGATAAAACTAAAATTTAAACAAAAAAAGTTTAGTGACCTAATCTGCATGTTTACCATTAAATATGCATTCTTATTTCAACAATTTATTTCAAATTTAAAATAGAAGACAACTCAAAACAAATTGATTTAAATAATGTAGTAAAACAAACTCATGATTAAAAATAAAAATGATTTTTGGAAAAAATATCAATTTCACTTTCACCCAGGTTCAGTTTTTTGTTTTTCAGTATTAATTATTCATTTATAATCTTCAAATAAGGTTTTATGATAGTTTCATTTCATTTGTTTGAATTAAAATGTGGTTATCAGCATGTCATGACGTAAATTCATAGAATAATATTGTTTTGAAATTAAAAATTCTTTTTAATTGCTAATAATATTAAATGGGGATAATTTTCCAACTTTTTCAAAGGTTATAATTAATAAAATTAATATTTCAATTAAAAATAAACAAATTTATTATTTCATAATAATGGAACTGGAATTTCTAAAAATTTAATTAATAAATAAGTTGAAAAATTTAATTATTTTAACTTTAATATTTAAACTATTATTTTTTTGTTGTATTTTTTACTCTAAATTTATAAATATATAATTTTGATGCTCCAATAATGTCATATTTAAATATTTTTATATACCTTGGAACTGTTTTGTTAACACTTAAAGCTTTTGTTACAGGATGAAATGTTAACGTTATGTACGTATCAGCAATTATTAAGTTTATATTTAGAAATCTTAGGCTTTAAAAATTGAAAAAGAGCAAAAAGGTAAAGATATGAATCTGAGTTTATGTGAGACTGGAAATATATCAACATTCTCAATGTTCATGGATGGCTGAATATATTTTGTACCAGAAAATTCCGTTTGGTAAATTAAGTCCTTTCATATTGTTGAAAGACTTAGAATTTCAAAGGTTTATTTCTAAGAAGGCAGATAAAAGGTTGGTTTTACATAACAACTTCTATTATCAAATTAAAAGGAAACATGGACATTAGGGTGATTTGAGAGACAGAAACGGTTTCGAATGAAAGATTCAAACCATATTGGATAGATTAATTGTTGAAAAACTAAGTTAAAACATTCCTACGCATTAGAAACTAAATTTATCTCACAAGAACCTTGTTTTGTATTCAGAAGCAGAGCTCATTAATGTAAATTGAACCACCAAATCCCTACAGATAAAACGCCCATAACCTCCGTTCACATAAAATAACAATTCTAACAGACAAAAGTTTATCAAATTGAAACAATCATAATAAAACCATGTTGTCAATGTTGTACAAAGTATTCTTCTCACAATTCCATGTGAATGTGGTCCATAATTTACTCAAAGATGGCAATAAATATTATATGAAGCAGAATAATATCACGCTGGAAAAATAAAATTTTTACACGAGAAAACTTGATTTTTTTATATTAACAATAATTCGTTGTTTATAATTTTCAATATCAGTTTCCAAAGCTTCATTTCCCGCTTATAATAAAATGTCCCTATGTACCATCTATCAAATATTATCTCCAATCGTTATCTGTATCAAATATGATCTGAGATCGTTCAATGATTTTATTTTTTACAATTTTCCTCAAATTAATGATACAAACTTTTATTGATTAATTTGATAATTGAGCTACGAGAATAAAAGAAATTAGGGCTCGCAGCGAATAGGAAAGTTATCCAAACTTATTTTATGTGGAAATACAATAAATGTATTCCAAAGAACCCCTACGGAATACTCAGACTAATCCATTATTATGATCGATTAATCTCCAATTCCCTTCTCGTGTATTTCTGTCTTAAATTACAGGTCTACTGTCAAACATTTCTATCGTAATATTGAGATCTAAAATACTGAAATTTAAGTATTGATATAGGGAAAAGAGAAAAATTGCGCTTACAGGTTTTAGAAAAATTCACTTTATATATTTCGATACCAAATTTTGTACTAGTATCAGTTTAATGTACTATTGACCTTAATATAACTGAAATATTCATGTGTGTTTTATAAAGGTTACGGGAAAGAGGTGATATAAAGATTTAGACTCACATCCTAAATGATTTCTTAAAACGAAACAATACTAAAAAAAATGATTATATGTTATTATATTCATTCGAAGGCCCACAATCTGTCAGAGCAGAGTTTCAAAAATTATGAGGAAGTCCAAATTTGGCTGAACGAGTGGGTTTGCACCAAATCAAAAATTTCTCATGATGGTATTATTATCTGCCAAAACTTTTGGAGAATGTTGTTATGAATGATGGAAATTATTTTGCATGTTTTTAATGTAATTATTTTGACTTTTTATATATCGATTATTTTATAAAGAGGTTATAATTATAATTATAATAAAAATAATAATAATAATTATTATTATTATGTTTTAAAATCCATTAGGTTTTTTTATTGCACTGAACTCCTTGGATGAATTATAAAACAATCGATATTTTTAAAAAGAATTTCTTAGATTTCTTTTAATTATTATTGCTTGATTAAAATGATTTAAAATGAATCAAAAAGAAAACTGACATATTATTTTGTCCCAATTTTTTTGTTTGAACTTCACAGAAAGTTACTCGGGGAAAATTGCCAGAATGATTCCATTCGAGACCGTTAATAAGATCGATCAGAACCTTTATTCCGAAGAAGTTTGAATCTGTTCCAAGGAACCTTTTCATTAGGTACATTTGCAAGAGAACATTGATAACATATAAGACTTTGATAACTCCATAGAGAAAGAATAGAAATCGTCCATGATTTGTATGACAACAATGTCGAGAGAAACAGTTACATTTTTTTCGATGGTGAAGCTGCTTGCCGTCCACGGAAATCTTATTTCTTTTACAGTCGCGATAGTTTCTATCGATACATGTGTCTATGTATCTTGCAATAAACTTTATGTTTTTTGAATTAATGTCTGGAACCAAGGAGTTGGTATCGCCAGCCATTTGAATAATTCTTCTGACATTGAAACCAGAATAATTCATCAACAGTCTCCAAATGAGACATGGAATGTAAAACATAAGAGCCTGAACAGCAAGAACGATAGGAGTCCATTGATAATAACCAATTATTTTGGTGCTCTTGTCCATTTCAAGAGGCAACTTATTATTGATGGGAGCATAAAAGGTGTTTGATACCCAACAGAAGTTTTCAGAATAATCTTCCCATGCTTTATTAAACTCTTGTGGTGCCCAACATTGTATAGGTTTACCTATTGAGAAATAATATAAATAATCATAATAAACCATGCTTTAGGTTGAAAGGTTTTCATTTTATGAATAAACTAAATACCAGAGATTTTACTAAGTTCTTCATAGAGTTTTATGAATATTAAGTTATATTTAAGCGTGTGAAATGTAAACATTTATGTAACAATGTTTTTCTGGTTTCCTAAAACGTAAAAGTTTACTTTAGAACCCTCTAAATGATCTACATCACAGTCGTTTGCCATCTCATTTAATTTTATGTGCATGCTAGAGCCTTTG
The DNA here is from genome assembly GCA_037834085.1 of Bipalium vagum. Taxonomy (NCBI): domain Eukaryota; kingdom Metazoa; phylum Platyhelminthes; order Tricladida; family Geoplanidae; genus Bipalium; species Bipalium vagum. The sequence continues at coordinate 2,720 of JBBMKC010216026.1, read as the reverse complement.
AAAATCATAATCCAGGTTGACAAAAAACTTTTCAGATATTTACTTTTCTTCTCTCTTAATCGAGGTTTAAAAGTTTTAGAAGCTATTTGTGATATTTTTGCTGTTCACGGAAAAAGTGGAGCAATCTGGAATACGGCAAAGAATCGTTTTAATATTTTTTGAAATGAAACAATGTGGATATTTTGAAAAGTAGCTCAACAACCTTGTCGATACCAGGCCCAGTGAATTATGACGTAATCGTATCGATGTTTGCTGTAGTGTAGAAGCAAGTCCTAAATAAAGAAAGAGATTACATTATTGATTAACTTTTATTATTGTAATAGAATTCTTTGAAATGAAGATCTGAAATGTTTTTAAAAAAAAGTAATTCAATAACATTTTTCTTTAACCCAATAAAATTGTCTAAAGGTGACTGGGAGAATTTTTAAAAATTATTTTCGATAATTTATTGATGGTTAAGGTTCCAAATGATGCTCTCATGGAAATTAAACACTTGGCAAAGCCTTTTATTATTATTTTCCTTAGAAGTTTTGTGACTTTAATATTGGTGATTTATGAAGAATATATAAATTTCCCATCTCACAGACTGAGGAAAATGAGAAAGTTCTATTTGGTTGGAAATAAAGTTTTCGGACAAACTTATAGAAAAATATGAATATAAGACGAATATCAAATGAAAAATTTATAATACAATGTGTTATTACAACGAAGTAGATATCAGTCAGTAATATAATTACCATTGTTCTGTCACATGCTTCCAAAGACGTGGCAGATCACTTATCCCAGCTTATAAAAAGATGTTTTACTTAAAAAATCACCAACTACTGCTTTCATTTCATCCTCATTTGTGAACGTTTTATAATTTAGGCAATTATTCATACTCCGGAATAAATGGAAATCTGTTTGAACCAGGTGTGGGAGAACTTTCCACCCTAACCGAAGAATTTTTTAACGGTGAGATAACAAATATGCCGTTTAGCATTATCGTGGAGTAGAATTATTTTTTTCATTTCTGGACACTTTTGTGCGATCGCATCTGACACCTACTGCAATTGTCGACAGTATAATTTGCCATTTACAGTCTGATTTTTTCCTAACATTTCTCAATAAATGATACCATTCATACTCAAACACACTGAAACCATTATCTTCCTTTGGTTGATGCTGTGGATTTGTTCTCTTGTCCAACCAGCTTCCTTTGTGCTAAATGTTGGAGTAGTAATACAACTTTTCATTTTATTTTCCTTTTATTTAACCAATCATACCGACGTCATTTTGATAAAAGCATCTTGCATACCCCAATCCGGTGTTGACGATTGAGGTCGGTCAGTTGATGTGGGATCTATACCACAAGTTTACTGACTTTTCCAATACCATGCAAATGACATTGAATGATGGCATGACTACCATCAAATAACTTAGCAAGCTTGCTTGATGTTACATATAGATTCTTTTCGACAGAGACACGCAATAGGTTATCATCGATAATTGACTGTCGAGCAATTCTTGGTTTATCTTGAAGGTCAATTTCTCCATTCCGAAATTTTGAAAACCATCCATATGATGTAGACCGAGAAATAATTCCATTATCAAACGCTTTACTTATTCTGCCTTTGGATTGACCAGCATTTAAAACTGATTTGTAGTCATAAAATAATAGAAGTAAAAATAATAAAAGTAACAGATGCCAATTTATATTTGATTTATTGGACATTTTATATGTTTTGACATGTGAGATGAAATTTGGTTTATTTAAACAACGTATCTATAAATAAGGTTACATACTTATAGAAGTCAATAAATACTAAATAATAATGAACAAGTTTTGTCCAGAATCTTTGTTTCCAATCCAATATATAATAAAAACTCAGAAAAAAAAGACTAACAAATTTAATGATGTTTTTGTTATTGTACAATGTTCAGGTAAAGAAATTTTATGTAAATTTATATTTTTAGAAAAGCTTTTATCTTTTATTTAAGAGGTAATTATACACGCAATAAGGAATAAAGATCCCCAAAAATTGGAAATATATTTTGGTGTTACATTAGTCTCAAAAGAGTTAATTGATCCAAATTAAATTCTTTGACTATATGAAAAATGTATCTTAATTTTTTAATTTGAAACTAATAATATTCAGATCCATGGAACATTTTACGGAGAACATTCTTTCAATGGATTTTTAATTCGAAATAATTTTTAAACTTTTCTTCTGTCAAAGTAGCGAAATAGTCTTCTCTCTCTCTGATATAATCATTACAAAGTATTTCGGACGCAAATTTTTAATTATAAATCCATAATTTTCATCTGGACTTTATTAATCTCCCAGTAAATCAGTAAAATTATTTGCAAGATTAAGACGATTCATATTCAGCAATCCAACCGTAGAATAGAGCCGACCAGTTTTATCTTCCCTGCCCAGATACATAGATCATTTCGGTTGTCGACAGTTAAATTGATCTAATATCTATATTACAAAACCTAATATATCAATATTTAACTTAAAAATTATTTTAGCTTTCATATTAACCATTTTTAACAGCTAAATATTAAAAATATTCCATTTTTAGAAAGTGGGCTTGCTATTTTTGAAAAACTTTTTTTTATATGTTCTCATCCCTACCTTATCAACAACTCTAAACATTTTTTCCTCATTTTCCCCTTCCTTCCCTCCCGTCATTATTTTATTATTATTATTATTTATTATTATTATTATTATTAT